>JAJOOH010003417.1:0-54601 GCA_029582605.1 Solanum gracilifrons | reverse complement strand
TGTTGAATTTTTCATGTTTTTAGTTTTGCAATTTCAAGAATTACTTTATATATGTATATATATATATATATATATATATATCTTAGTTTCTAGAAACGTGTGTTGCACGTGCATCCCATGCAAGTAGTACACAATGAAGACAATTGCAGTAGGCTAATTGTTAATATACATGTATAAGAATACCTCTAATTATAACATATATTCACTCAATAGTAATTCATTAATTCATAATTAAGTTAACAAATTATTATTGAAAACCATTCTACAAAAACCTCTTATTATTATTCTTTTGCAGGGTGGGGGTGTTTTTTTTTATGGAAAAGATAAATAAATATTGATCATCGTTAATCATTTGAATAATTTTTAAATAATATATTTGGCCAAGAAATTCTTCCCAGACTATATATGCAAATAGAGTGAAAGATATTTTGGATTTTAGCAAGCCATATTGAACTATGAATTCAAATATCTATAATAGTGACAGTTAGTATTAGTAACTGAGTTTTAAATAAATTTTATCCAGATTTTGTATATTTACTAATACAATCAATGAATGTTGACTAAAACTGATGAATTTGTTTTTTAAGTGCAATAACTAAATCAATATTTGCATCTTTTGTTTTTATGTATGTAAAAGTTAAAGAGGTTTGTTAGTTGTATGTTTTCCTCTCATGGAAATTTAATTTCAAAACAAGTCAGCAACCTCTTAGGATCAAAATTCATTTGAATCTTGCTTTCATTGAAAAAATTATACTTTGTATATAAGTTATTTGGTAATATATTTATATTAATGTTGAATTTTTCATGTGCTTAGTTTTTAACTTTAAGCATAATTTATTTATATATATACTAGTCTCTGAACAAGTGTATTGCACGTGTATCCATGCAAGTAATACATATAGTATAAATTGTATAAGAAATACAGTGTAATGAATAATAGAATAAAGTGAAAAAATGCAAGTTGAAACAGATGAATGGTCCACTTATTCAAATGACTTCTTTGTTAAACAATAGATAATTAAATATTATTTGAACATGAAGAATTGAACAACTAAATATACTTAAGTAGATAAAATTTATAATGTATTATATTTTGCGAAAACATGTTAAGTATATATGATATTCTTGTATAAACGATGTTCTTGTTGTGTGTTTCACTTTGTTGTCTTTGTAAACAACAAATTTTCGAGCCGAGAAAAATAAATAATTAAGACCGTAAAATAGAAGTAACAAAATGTAGTATTCGATTTCAAAATGTAATGCGTGTTACAATCTCTGTGGTAATCCTCTGATTCTTCAAAATAATATGAAATATGTAGGACTTGAATTTGATTTAGAGTCAAGGGGTTGAATAGCTCGATCTTGAATCTTTAGCTTTCAAAATTGGGTGTGAATTATTCATCATGAACACTTGTATGGTTATGACGAATAATAAGTATGAACAAGTAACTTGATCCTCTTCCTTATGCTTTTCTAGTGATTTGCTCGACGAAGATCTAGACTCAAATTTTTTTGCTGCTTGACTTGGGTGTATTCGTCATTTTGGCTTGCTTAATTTTTTGGGTTTTCTTCTCCCTTACGTTTTTCTGAGCCTAACTCTACTTCTGTCATCCCTTTTGCCTGCTTTGCATTTGATTTTTTTTTTGGAAGAGGGCCTTGGTGTTTGTAGCTATCGTATACAAGCTATTTTTTTGTTCTCAAAAACTTGTCCTTTAATTAACAACCGGCTTAATAAGCTTAAATAAACAACAAGGTGAAGTTATCCTTCACAGGAAATCAAGATTCACCATCCATGTAGTCGGGGAAACTGCATTCGGATTTGGGGAGGAAGAAGTAACTTATTGATTGATGAATTGCTTATATTAGTCACATGTTGTAAATGCTTATCCTTTTTGGAAATACATGCTTTGTGTCGTATGGAACAAAGAAATATTGATACGTGAAATAGATAGGACAATTTTGTTCACTCTTTTTTCTTTTTCTTTTGCTTCCACTGTAGTTACTGAAACATGATTGCTCCCACAATTGGTTTGTTAATAACTTAATTACCTAAATCAATAGGCACTATATTCATGACTATAATTCAAGTAGCTTATTAATAAGAAGTCAACCTATATTTTTTTTTACCTTGCTTTCATCATTGTTTTTTATTCATTCAATCCAATTGTTACACTATTTGAGCCAACAATTTTACATTGCTTATGAGGAAGACTTTACACCGTCTAAGTCAAATATATTGTATTGTTTGAGTCAAAGACTTTACACCATCTAAGACAAAAACTTTACATGGCTTGAGCCAAAAGCGTCACGTCGTCCGAGCCAAAGACTTTACACCGTCTAAGGCAAAGCATGTCGTCTGAGCCAAAGATTTTACACCGTCTAAGGCAAAGAATTTACATGTTATAAGATGATGGCATTATGTTGTCCAAGCCGCAGACTTTACACCGTCTAAGACAAGGACTTTACATGATTTGAGCCGAAGGGATTATAGAATCTGAGCCAAAGATTTTACACCGTCCAAGGCGGAGATTATATGATTTAATCTTAAAGCATCACATCATCTTGAACCAAAAACTTTACACCTTTTGACGCTAAGACTTTGCATTACCATCAAAGACTTTACATTATCTAGACATGCATGATTTGGGCTTAAAGAAATAGGTACTCACTGTCTAGATTTATAACTTTGATTATTTATTTATTAACTTAAGTGTTAATAAAACACTTGTCCCCTTTTTTTTTGTGCATCTTGAATCATGGTTCACTTCAAAGATTTAAAATCTTCTTCTTCCAATTCATGATACCTTGTATTATCTGATCATAAGAACAGTGAAGTGGGAACCAAATTGCTTGTAGAGAAGCCATTAGGTGGTCAGTTTGCCTCTCTGTGGCCTTCTCTAGGGGAACTTCCTGGTCTAGATGATTGGACTTTAGAATATAATAGCCGTCCTCCCAAGACATGGGTACTTTGCTCTCCTAATCATCGGACAAAAAACATTACAAGTTCTTTACCATGTTTGGGGCGGCAAATTATAAATGGAGAGACTCGATGGAATGATACTTTCACTTTTGATGGAGAGTTTCACTACATTCCAGGGTATAGGGAGTGGGTTGATGATATACTTAGTAGGACTCACCAGACTTTGAAGGACGCAAAAATATACAATGTGGTATATGGTTCACTTTTTACTTATGATCGTAACACTAACATCATGCAAGCCTTTTGCGAAGCTTGGTGTCCTACTACAAACACATTGCTCACTTCAGTCCGGGAACTATCCATATCACTTTGCGACTTACACGTTATTTGTGGTCTACCCATATCAGGTTGCCTTTATGAAGAGGTCGTGCTGAATGTTGAAGAACTCACACACACATTTGAAAATGGAAAAAGGTTCCTCCCTCAATCTTGTGAGCATTTATTTGACGCCTTTCATCAGCTACAAATAGAAAATAATGATAATCTGAATGTTTCTGTGGAAAAAAGGGTGGATTTTTTGTGTAAGAAGGATACCAAGTACGGACAACCCCCACCCAAAAAGGAAAAGAAATCTACCCACCTTAAATCATCTCACAATCCAACTGGGAACTTGATGAGTCTTTTAAGAGGACTTCTGATGAAGAAGCCTTGTTCCATAAGTTACAAATTAAGAGCCATAAGATAGACCAAAAATACTTGGCAACATTTTTGTCTTGTTGGTTGTGTATATTTGTTCTCCCTACTAAGGAAGGTGGTTTTATTCGTCCAGGTGTCTTCATTAATGCTTGTCATTTGGCATGTGGTCGAAGAGTTAGCCTTGCGATTCCAGTTTTAGCTAGTATTTACAAGGGTCTAAACATAATTTTGAGATGCTCACGACTTGATCTCGTCCAGACTTGTTTTCCAATTCATTATGTGTATGGTTGGTTGGCCCTTTACTTTAAAACTCATTACCCATTAACTGGTGGACCAGTTGATCCCCTTATGACTATATTTTCTAGGAAAGGAGCTGCAAGGTATTTTGGAAGAGAGGATGCAAGAAAGCGTATACATGGAGGTGGAACCATTGTTTAGGATGCGACTTTTGTTCATAGGCCTCATGCACACCACTATCGTGACGATAGAAATGAAAAGGAATATTAATCGAATTTCTTTCTGAGTGTTCACTCAAACTATCTTACTTGAAGGGAGGGAAAGTTCTTTATCATTGAGTAATATAGTCCTCACAGATTCAGTCGTCAATTTGGCTTTTTCCAAGATTCTCCTGGTCGACTAGATCAAGATTTTCATGAGTCTTCGTTGGAAGATAGATTAAGGCTTGCGCGTATTTGTGTATTGACAAAATCTAGGGCAAAAGAAAAATTTACCCCTAGTGGATCTAACATGAAGAAGTTTTCTTCCCTGAATTATAAGTCTTGGTGGGAAAAGGTGCACGGGAACCTTGTTGAAAATCATGTGCAGTTTTTGGTAAATGTTGTTGGTTCAACTATTGATGCCCTTCAAAAGAATGATGAAGAGGTCTTAATTCTGAACCAATCTCCTGTTTTAAAGTCTAGGGTTGGTGTTCCTGACAAGGTCAAGGGACCTCCTAATGAAAAAATCCAAAAGGAAAAATGTTCAACTCAAACTCATCAGACTTCTCACAAGAGACCACCTCAAGATGAGAGTAGTAGCACCCGTGGCGATCGTTGTTGGAAGAGAGTGAGACCACCTCCACAAAAGTCAAAAGATAATGATTTGCATGAAGCGGAGATTACTGACAACAATGTTAGTTCTTCAAGGACTTTGACAGCTATTAAAGAGGTAATATTTTAAACTTTCATGTGCCCCATGGTACCAAGTTCCTTCACTAATTATTATATTTTCTCTTTTTTTTAGCCAAGCAGTGTCAAAATGTTGGAAGCAAAGCCTCAAGATAGTACTGAGTCCGTAGAAGGTCCATATTCAAGGAAATGTTTTCCTATGCCTCTAGCAGGACAAAAGGCTACTTATATTTCTAATTACAAAACCACAACAAAAGTCGAATTCAAGGCCCCCAAGCAACCGGTAACATGCAAGTCTGTTTTTGATGAAAGAAAGGTTGTCTCGGAACTTCGAAAGGATTTTGTCAAAGGAGCTTGGACTAAGATTCGTTCTAAACTTGTTCACCCTAATGCAGACCGTGCTTATTCTCTTAAGGACGAGATTCAACTAATTCGTGCAGATGTAGATTCCATGGGTGTGGATATTTCCCCTTTGAAGACTTTATTGAAGTTTTTCTTTAAACTTGCTTTTTCTTTTGACCAAGCGCGATCAGCTCTTGCTGATAAGGCCAGAGAATTTGAGAAATTCGAGTCATATTTGAAAGCCAAGGAGCACCTTGATCATGTCTTGCATGAAAAGAATGAAAAATCTGAGGAATTATCAGTTGCTTGTCAATCCCTTAAGGAGGTGAAGAAAAAGGTAAAGGAGTTAAAAGCTCTTCGAGATTCCACGAAGAAAGAAGTTGGAGATGCTGAATCTAAAGTCTTGGAAGTTGAACAAGAGTTCAACAAATGCGCTGATGTTTCTTTAGTGACTACAAAATCCTCAGATGATGTAGAAGAGAAGAAGAGGATCTTATAAGTTTCTCTTCAAGATTTAGCTAATTATGAGCTATGTTTAGATTAGCGTATTTTAATGTTTTCTTTTAGCTTTGTGTTCTCTTTTCTCTTTTTTAGCATTTTGATTGATTAGTTGATGTTCTAAATATTAATAATAAATAAACATTTTGATTTCCTTAATATTGTCCATTTAGTATTTCTTTTGTACTTCAGCTTCAAAAATCAATTGTTTATCAGCTTTGTGTCTTAATAGTACAAAGGATATATCATGATGTGAGAACATCGGAGTCATGAGAGACTTAGTTTATTAAAACTAAACTTCATTATCTAAATATGTCAAAACTTCATAGCTCAAATCTCACAGAATTGTTCTGGCTGAATGCAATGCTAACCATTTCAGATTCGCATGACCCTGGTTTTAAAAAATCACATCTCAGTGCAGAAAGGTCGAAATGATGTGCCCTTTTTTTATTCCATCGGAAAGGCGACTTTCAGTAATATAACATGTACAAAAATCATGGCTAAAAGCCTTTATGAATTTATACAGATATTTCATTGATGTCGACTCAAAAGACAATCTATGACATTTGAAAGGAATATTGCGATCTGCATATAATGGTTTGCTTCTCCCTTTTTTTTTGACACCCATGCAACTAAACTTAGAATATGGTTCTAAGCGCCTACGTACCTCAATGAAGAGGATCAAGTCACAATGTAGTTCTCGGAGGTGAGTGATTTTATTTTATTTTTTTAATTCTTTTTTGTTTTTTTGTGCCATACACAATTTATACTCTTGTGGGCCAGGAGTGACACGCAGTTTAGGCTCGTACCTTAAGGAGCATGCTTCTTACCTTTAGGGATAGTATTTGTTGATGAACTCCCCATTAATAGGGCCAACGCGCAATTCGTCTGAGTCAACCAGTTTCTAGGCGCCACTTGAATATTCTTCTTGTACAACATATGGCCCATCCCATTTAGCGGAGAACTTTCTTCCAGATCGACGAGAGGTAATAATGGGTCTTCTTACAATAAGAATTTGGTCACCAACTTGAAAGCATCTAAGACTAACCATTTTATTAAAGGATCGAGCTAGACGAGATTGATAACATTCTAAACTTTGTTGAGCCTCTAGTCTCTTTTCATCAAGAGCTTCCAATTATTCAAGACGTAACCAAGAATTTTCTTCATCAGTGAGTCATTCTTGAATGGCTAGCCGTAACGATGGAATTTGATGCTCGAGTGGAAGGACTGCTTCAACTCCATAAACAACAAAATAAGGAGTCGCGCGTGTTGGTGTGTGATATGTGGTCCTATATGCCCAAAGAGCTTCTTCCATTCTTTTATGCCAATCTCTCTTAGATTTGGAGACAAATTTATTCAACAAGTTGCAGAGTGTCTTGTTAAATGCTTTAGCGTGCCCATTAGCAGCATAGTACATTGAGGAATTGCGTTGCTTGAAGTAAAAAATATCACATATCTTTGTCATCAATTTGTTATCGAATGGCTTTCCATTGTCTATCAATATATATCGAGGAATGCCAAAACAATAGATAATATTGACCCGAATGAAGTTGGCGACATTCTCTTTCTTCACTTCTTAAAGAGAAACAACTTCTGCCCATTTTGAAAAATAATCGGTTGCTGCAAGGATGTACAAATGACCACTAGAGGATTTAGGCAATGGCCCAACAACATCCAAACTCCAAACTTTGAATGGCCAGTAAGTAATAGTTGGGTGTAGTACTTCAAGGGGTTGATGTATAAAATTGGCATGAAATTGACAAGCTTGACACCTTCGAGCATAGTCCAAGTAATTTTTTATCATAGTTTGCCAATAATATCCCATCCTTTTTATATGAAAATGAAGTTTTGGCCTAGATTGATGCAATCCACATACTCTAGAATATACTTCTTGCATGGCTTGAATAGATTCATCTGCCCCCAAACAACGTAAGAGTACCCCATCAAAGGATACATATCTTTATAATAAAGAAAACGAGGGGCTCGTCATCGGATTTATGTCCTCGTTCGAACATTTTCTGGCAATATTCCATAACACAAGTAATCAATTATTGGTTGTCACCAGTCTTCAATTTCAGCCTCAGAAGTAGAAATGGCTTGTCCAAATTCTTCTATATGTTCATCTGGTGGTGGAGCTATCCATTTATGGAAAACAACAACTTGCATTTGATCGGGCGATGGTAATGCAGAAGCTAAAGCTGCCAATGCATCAGCCTTCTTATTTTGCTTTCTAGGGATATGTTGAATAGTCACCTCCCCAAGCCAATCTATTATTTTTTTTAGCATAATTGCAAAATGGGTGTAGCTCAGGCTTCTTCACTTCATAATCACCCAATACTTGATAAATCACTAACTTGGAATCACCATAAATTTGCAGTTGCAATTGCTTCATATCAACAACCATTTCAAGCCCAAGTAAGAGTGCTTGATATTCAACAACATTATTGGAGCAGTGTTGTGTAAGAGTGAAGGAATATGGTAGGACATCTCCATATGAAGTGACAAACACCACTCCAGCGTCTGCTCATTCACGATATGCAGCTCCATCAAAATACATCTTCCAAGGTGGTTGGATTTTAATTACCATTGCGTCTTCATCAGGTAACTCATCAGACAACTCCCAATCGTTTGGAATTGGATGATTGGCTAAGAAATCTGCTAGCACTTGTCCTTTTATTGCCTTTTGAGAGATATATGTAAATTCAAACTGTTGAAATTGGAGGTACGACCTTGCTAGCCGATCACTCAAGACAGGTTTGGACATGACAAACTTGATAGGAATTAATTTAGATACAAGTCATACAATATGAGATTGGAAGTAATGTTTCATCTTTTGAATCATGAATACGACGGCCAGACATAACTTCTCAATAGGTGAATACTTGATCTCATTTTGTGTCATCGTCCTACTCAAGTAATAAAGAGCATTTTCTTCCCTTCATTGTTTTCTTATGCTAGAAGTGCTCCTACTGACCTTTCTTGTGCAACCATATATAATATCAATGGTTTTCCAGGTATATAAGCCACAAGTACTGTAGGCTTCATCAGATAAGATTTTATGCTTTCGAAAGCGCTGGTACAAGACTAGTCCCATTCAAAAGGAACATCCTTTTTCATAAGATAACTGAATGGTTGGAACATTCATAAGGTATGACAATTTTCCCTGCAAGCTTTTCAACTCATGAATACCTTTAGGCTCGGGCATCTTCAAAATATCATCTATTTTGTCTTGGTCAATTTCGATCCCTCGATGTCGAACAATAAAACCAAGAAACTTTCCTAAAGTAACCCCAAAGACACATTTTAAAGGGTTCATTTTGATTTGGTATCTTCGAAGTCGCTCAAACACCATTCTCAATCTTGCAAGTGGTCATCCTTTTTTCTTGATTTCACTACGAAGTCATCAACATAACACTTAACATTTTTATGAAGCATGTCATAAAAAATATTCTGCATGGCTCGTTGATAATTAGCTCCAACATTTTTTAAACTGAACGGCATTACTTTGTAGAAATATAAGCCTTTAGGAGTACAAAATACAGTAAGTTCTTCATCTTTTGGTGCCATGCGTATTTGATTATATCCAGATGAACCATCCATAAAAGACATTGTCTCATATCCAGTAGTGGCATCAATCATAAGCTCAAGGATTGGAAGAGGGAATTCATCCTTAGGGCGTGCATTATTAAGATCCCTAAAGTCAACACAAACTCAGATTTGGCCATTCTTCTTTCTTACAGGAACAATCCTTGAAATCCATGTAGGATATTTGACTTCACGAAGAAAACCTGCTTCAATGAGCTTGTTGACTTCAATTTCCACCAAAGGAACTAATTCAGGTCTAAATCTATGTTGAGCTTGCTTAACAGGATGAACGCCTCGTTTCACAGCAAGACGATGAACTGCAACTCTAGGATTTAATCCCGACATCTCTTTGTAGCTCCAAGAAAATACATCTCTAAACTCTATAAGCAACTCAATGTATTTCCTTTCTTTATTGTCATTCAATGAGGCACTTACATATGTATGCCTCATATCATCATCAACCCCAAGATTCACTTCCTTTAAGGTATCAACAGTTTTCTTTATCCCTTCCTCGAGTTCAGAGGGTACATCTTTTGCGTCCTCATCTTCTTGAGGATCACCATCATTGAAGGATATGTGATGACATGTATGAACATCAACAAATTTGTCCTTAATTCTTGAATGAGAAGAAACACTTTCCTCATCAGGAATTCTAATGTAGTGTGATGATCCTACACTTTCTTCATCTTCGTCCCGCTCCTTAATGTGAACTATGGTATATGTTCTTGCTCTTAGGACCTCCCCACATGAAACTACATGTTTTTCTTCCGGCCTCATTCTATAAGGAATCAAATTGGGACAATTCTTGGGTGGACCGTGCTCTTGAGAATGAACGCGTCCTCCCATTCTTCTACAATATCCTTGGTGTTTGTATTTGCTCTTTATTGGTCCCAAACGATCAAACACTGAAGTTTCTTGAGTTGACTCGGCAAGCCGATCAAATATATAAACATTAGAGGTTGGGACAGTAAGTCCATCAAACACATAAGGCCTTTCGTTAGACATCACTGGTTCTTCTATTATAGTAATGTAGTTGATGCTCATCCTTTTAATAGAGATTCGTACTGCTGATGGTTATTTGTAGCCCAAGCCTTCACGTGATTGTTTGACCATGTACCCTCTTTCTATCAACATCCTTTGAGTAGGATTCAGGCCATGATTTGCCTTTTCAACACATTCATGTGGGAACTTTCCTAATTTAGAGGTTTCATCAGGATTATAACCTGCTTTGACGAATAATTTATAAGCATTTGGGTCAAAACCATCAATTGTATGCTTCTGAGGAAGTGCTTCATATAAATCATGGTTTTATGGTTTGAAAAATCCTCTAATCACTTTTAAAGGTGATTTGATTACATTAATTTGTTTGATAGGAAATGTCAATTCTTTTCTCTGCAACTCAGAAGGTTGAACTTTGACCTTATTTCCCTTTGGGACATAGTGAAGAATAGGAGACACTCTCTTACTTGAAGATGTCTCGCTCGCCTTGGGTACTCTGCTCATATCCGAAAGTTGTTGATATTTTCCCATCATAATCCCTACCTTTTCAGTTGCTACATCAACCCTCTTTGCGCTATCAGCCGTTCTGATTGGTATTGAATTATCAACTTTCACTTCCTTTGAGACCTGATTCATTAAGTAGAACTTTGCGTCTGCAAAGTGTGCTTCCATATCGGTGAAAGTTCATCATCAGCTACTACCTTCTTTTGAACCACAACTTCAAAGTATTTAAAACACTGATGGTATGTGGATGTCACAACTTTATTCTCGTGGATACATGGTCTTCCTAACAAGATATTATACGAGGTCTTTGAGTCAATAACGTGCATCTAGGCACTGGAACACATATCTTCCATTTTTATATTTATTTTGACGGCACCAATGGCTCTTTTCCCCCCTTGGTTGGATCCCTGAATCATTAAACGACTTTCAGATAGTTCATTCATAGAAATTCCCAGTTCTTTTAGAGTCCGAATAGGAAGGATATTGACCTTGGAACCATCATCCTCTATAATTCTATTTACTTTATGCCCACACACAAAACCTACCATATATAAAGGACAATTATCTGATGTTTCACCCAACAAAAGATCATCATTAGTAAATGTGAACTTTGCATCACAAGTATTCACCTGTTCTGAGAGAGACTCTATGGGATTTTCACACGACGAAAGTAAGGCTGGGGATGATTCTTCCCCCATTATTTCTTCTTTGTGAATGTTACAACATGAGGCCTTGGTGTCATAGTGAGAAATCTTAGTGTGGAACCAATTTGGAAAGAATTCCTCCAATGTCACCGGAGAACTCCATTTTTTATAGTGATTCTCCACAACTCTTGATTTCTTCACATTTTTCTTTACTCCTCAAGTTTTGAGTAGTTTCTTCTTCTTTCCTCTTGTCAGTTTCATGAGTTTTCTTTATAGCGTCTTCGTCGTGTCACCAAAATCCATCTTTCATCATCAGCACAATCAAATTGATTTTCCGCTAAAGAGTTTCCTTTCATTATTTCCTCTTCCATTAATAGAAGAGACAATGATATGCTAACATCTATTAGTTCAAAGTCACCAAATTTGATCATCATTGGTGGTGATGAGGCCAGGACATCATCACAGTTACGTACTTCGACAAACTTGCAAAGAACTATGAGATCATGCGAGCCAAAAGTGATAGAAACTTGATTTGAATTTTCCTTCTCATCTTCACGTAATATATTTCCGTCATGATCTAAGTCCATGATATTTTCCTTAAAGATGAAGAACTTTTCAATAGGATGACCCATCAAACGATGATATTTGCAGTATTTAGGATCATTAATCCTTCCAACTTCGTCTGGGCTCTTTATTTCAGGTAACTCAAAGAGTTTCAAGGCAATAAGCTCTTCAAAAATTGCTAGACCATCTGAGTCCATGAATGGGTACTCTTTTGCTTGCATTTCCTTCAAAGATAACTTTCTGTCAGCATTGTTTTAAGAAGTCTTGCTCGTCACAATTTCATTGTTGCTTAGCTTTGTGGTGACTTTCAAAAGTGCGGCCTTAACATTCATTGATTCTTTGTTTTCAGACTTGGGTGCAAACTTTCCCCCTTTCTTTACCTCCACTTTGTCCTTTCCCCTATGAGGTTCATAAATAGGTGGTCCTTCATTTTTGCTTGAAGACATGCTTAACTCCATATCATGAGCCCGTGTGGCTAATTCCTCAAATCACTTGGGCTTGATACCCTGTAAAATGTAACGAAGTCCCCAATGCATTTCTTGAATGCATATTTCTATTCCAGAGGTTTCACTAAGCCTATCCTTGCAATTGAGGCTCTCATTCCTCCATCGACTGATGAATTCAATGACATGTTCATCCTTCCATTGACGTGTATTTGTTAGTTAAATCATGCTCACAATGCATCTCGTGCTATAAAAACGATTGACTAGATAAAAACGATTGCTATAAAAATGCCTCGAGATCTGTATACCAGTCGAAGGCATTTCCTTGCAAGGAGCACACAAGCTGTTTAACTAGATAATCTCCATATGTTCCAGCACTATGGCAAGTTTCAACAAAATATGCAATGTGTTGCTTTGGATTTCCCTTGCCATCAAATTGTTGAAATTTTGGAGGTTGATAACCCGCAGGTATCTTCAAAACATCAATTCTTGAAGTGTATGGCTTGGTATGTGTAAACGCTAACTTTGAAGGCACATCATATTTATCTTTGATAGTTCCCATTATAAAGTCTTTCAGTCGATGAATGGGAATTCCCCTTCAGTAGATACTTGGAATTCATCATCAACATATGTTTGTTTTGTAGAGGATTCTCCCTTTTCTTGCACCACAGGGCGTTTTCCAAGTGCATGACTTGAGCCTGCCTCCATAACATTTTCAACTCTATCCGTCAACTTAACAATTCGATTATCCTGATCTTGCACATATTTTGTTAGACCTTCAATTGCCTTTGTCAAATTTGCCAATTGTTCTTCAACAATTGAGGTGTTAGTGATCATTTCTTGGATTTCCATTATGGGTGATGGAGTAAAGCATGGATTTTCCCTCAAATTGAAATCTGATTGGAACAAGTTACGTGGAGTGATTGGGGCAGATCTAGTGATCAAAGCATCATCTTCCTCTTAAATAGTAAGATCCTTGTTACTAAACAGACTGAGTTGGGCCAATGTCTTTTCAACAATCTTAGCTATATTCCCTCCTTCTGCTAATTCATTCGGAAAGAATCTTGCCCCCTTTGAAGATGGGAGATCCAAAATAGGAACTGATGCAGAGGACGTTTGAAGTGTTTGTTTTCCTAGTAAGTTTGCTCTGTGTCATAAACATTCCATAGTAGCATCCAGTATGTTCTCAACCGCCGAGGAAAACTTGGAATCGACAGTCTTAGCAACAATAGATTTGGAGTTGAACTTCGTAGATGCCATTTTAGTGTTCTTGAAAGTTGATGATCGATGTAAAGAGATGAAAGGTAGAGATTGTCCCACTAGGCATGCCAAAATTTGTAAACAACAAATTTTCGAGCCGAGAAAAAAAATCAAGACAGGAAAATAGAAGTAACAAAATGTAGTATTCGATTTCAAAATGTAATGCGTGTTACAATCTCTATGGTAATCCTCTGATTCTTCAAAATAATATGAAATATGTAGGACTTGAATTTGATTTAGAGTCAAGGTCTTGAATAGCTTGATCTTGAATCTTCATCTTTCGAAATTGGGTGTGAATTATTCGTCATGAACACTTGTATGGTTATGACGAATAATAAGTATGAACAAGTAACTTTATCTTGAATCTTGATATTTGCCGTTATTCTTGATCTTGAACTTGAACTTTGAACTTGATTGTTTGAACTTGCAGCTTGTAGAGAATTTGCAGCCTTTGATCCACGAGCTCTCTTCTTGCTTCTTGTTCTTGAAAAACTTCCTCCTCTATGAATAATGAGGACCCCTATTTATAGTAGTAGGGACTGGTCTACTGGTATAATTTGATTTGTCGGTTTGAACCGACCAATCAGATTCCTCCGGTGAAAAGGTTTGATTTGATTGGTCATAACATGTCACATATACACATGGTGTTATTTTATTGGCTCATTTAATTTGACTTGGATTGCCATATAACTTCGACACGTGGCATGATTTTAGTGGCTTATTTAATTTGACTTGGATTGCCACATAACTTTGACACGTGACATGATTTTAGTGGCTTATTTAATTTGACTTGGATTGCCAGATAACTTTGACACGTGGCATGATTTTAGTGACTTATTTAATTTGGCTTGGATTGCCACCTAACTTTGACACATGGCATGATTTCAGTGGCTTATTTAATTTGACTTGGATTTCCACATAACCTCAACTATTTTCTTGAATTTAATATAATCCAAATTAATTTATGGATTTAAATCCAATAAAATCTTGATGCTTATAGTCTTGATTACAAAATTCAATTGTTAGAGTATTTTCATTTATCCCCTGCTTTTATCCACTGAAATTCTTTTGATTAGGAAAACATTAATGAACATAAATCTTCAACATATTAAATGCGAATACCTATTTTTTTTTCTTTTATCAACTTTTCTTTAAAGACTTCAACAAATTTAAGGCACAAAAAATTAAAGTTTCAGACAACTTCAAGCTAATTAACGACAATAGGCATGGCATAAAAGAGGACCAAAAGTCAATCTCTAACACTTCTTTGTAAAAACATCAGTTTAATTTGAACTCATAAACATAAATATAAAATGTTGATAATGTATAAAACCTAAGATCATAGCAATTAATAGAAATATGGATATACATTTTTTATGAATATGTTCACAGAAAATAACAAAGCTGGAAAATGAACTTACTCATTAAATTTGTAACTTTCCTTTACTTCTTCTTCTAATGGAGAGAGTTGTACATATTTTTAATTTATAAATCCATTTATATAACTTGATCATTCAACAAAATTTGATGGATTAGATAAGATAATTCATTATAAATGTTGTTAGGTAACTGAAGAAAATTAATAGTTATTTATTTCGGAGGTAAAATGCCTTAAACCGTGTAAAACATTCTTTTCAACTTCCAAGTAACAACTTAAAAAGGGTTAGTAGAAAGTAAAAAGCTCTTCACATTAAATAGTATGCTGACAGTAACTAATATATATTTAATAATATTATATAATCATAATAATAATATGTTTTTTCTACCTTTTTTGGTGTATAGAATGATAAAGTTTTCTTGCCTCATCCATAAGTTGCTTGAATGCAGTCAAAAAGTTGGAAGTTTTATATTTTTGTCTTTCGAAAAAAAAAACGTGTTTTTATTGGAA
Organism: Solanum gracilifrons; assembly: GCA_029582605.1. Lineage (NCBI taxonomy): Eukaryota > Viridiplantae > Streptophyta > Magnoliopsida > Solanales > Solanaceae > Solanum > Solanum gracilifrons. The sequence goes on along the minus strand of JAJOOH010003417.1, from coordinate 39,131 downwards.
ATTTTTTATTATTTGTACCAACTCAACTTTGTAAAACGATCTTTACTTGCAAATCAAATTGAAAATTGATTGAAATATTTAACTTACATAAAAATGTCTCATTGCATATGATAAAGAAAATAATTTTATCACGTGTAAAACTGATACCACTTAAGAAAGTCTATTTGGCCACTCCTTAATTATACATGCATAAAAAAAATCCAAGATCAACAAAAGGCACGATTAAAAATATAAATAATTAGATGAATGTGAATTAAAATAATAATAATAAATAACGTATTGAAAGTGAATTTTTGATTTATTTAGAACAAGATTTTCTTAGACTTTTGTTACCAAATAAGATGATCATTTTGTTGGGTTTTAAAAGGTTTGAATGGAAAATTAAGAGTTGCGACTTTTATGAAGAATTGTGACTTTTATGAAAGGTTGTGACCTTTCCGAAAGATTATGACTTTTTCAAAGGGCTGTTACCTTTTCGGTAAGGCACGATAAGAACTTTTTGACACTCTCCTTTGTTTTCTATAAATTGAGGGATTTCCTCTTATTTTAAGAGAGAAACAAATTTTGGACCTCTACTACTACTACTAAATCTATAATTCTAAGTGTACTTTATTGCCGTTATGTGATTCGTTGACCCAGTTGTTTAAGGTACCGATACACCGGTGAGTAAGATCGTTCTATCTTGGGAGGATATATTCCATTAACCTCGGGTACTTGAGGGGAATAATTTTCTTAGGGGGACATTGTGCACTCGGTGGGCTGAATTTTCTTATTTGAGAAAAATATTTTGTATATTGTTTCTAATATGTTTCTGATTCTACTTTCTCTACTAGTTTTAATTTTCTAGATTTGAAAATGTTCTTTAAACTTTGTTGTTTCTTATCAAGTTTTTCAAAGTTTTTTGTTCTTAGTATCTTAAGAATACAAGATGACAAGAATCTTAAGGAAATTATTATTCTATTGTTATTTCTTGTATTCTACTGATTGAGGGAAACAAATCATGGAAGTAGAAGATTAATACACTACTTCTTCAGAATCTGGTATCTTTTGTAGCAAGGTTCAAGTGGGAATGTACCAAAAAATTGGTGGTATTTCGATTAAAGATTACAATAGGTAACCTTCTTATTATTTATCTAAGGAGGAAAATAGTTTGTAAAAGTTAAATCTTTTGATTTTTATCATGTGTGTCTTTGGAAAAAGATTTGCAAACAATAAGTTTTTTAATGATTTTTTCTTGGCAATAGTATTGCCTTTAAAATTCTTTAGTTTACAGAATGAGATATGCAACTTTTAGTTTGATAAGATAGTATGTCAAAAGGTTAAAGTTGGAATGTTATTTGAAAATAAAAGCATTGATGCAACACCTCGCTTTTGGAAAGAACTAGAATTAGAAAGAAGCCATATTTTTGGAAATAATCAAACTTGGAAAAAATTGACAAAGTTAAGAATGAGTTTTGAGTTAACTTGAAATGACCATAACTCCTAGCTCAGGATGAGTTAGGTGTGCTACAAGATACCGCAGGAAAGATCTTGGAATTATCTTTCCAACGACACCGATTTGTGTGATTTCGAATTTGTATGAGGGGGATACTCCCATATGAAGTTGGGTTGTCTAGATAAAGAAAGTTTAAACCGGATTTAAAAAGGGTAATTTGGTCTTTTCCATACCCAATTTATTTGATTCGTCTATGGAATTTACTTAGGGGTCTAAACAGAATTAGATCAATTTACTCTTTCACAAAATAAGTTAGGGTTTTGAGAGAAGAGAAAAGAAGAGGAGAAAAGTGGAGAAGAAGCTTAGAATCGTCGATTTCTTGAGGAATTGATCTCGGATTTCGCCAAGGATTCAATCCTACAAAGTATGTGAGTTCAAGCAGCGTTGGGTTAGTTCACCCATGGGCCAAACATGTTTAATTCAGCGTTTTTTCGTCCTAAAAAGATTGAGAATTCTATGTTCTTGAGTTGTGTTCTTGAATTGCTTTCGTACTTGAATTCGTGATGAGATTGAGGAGTTCATGAGAGTTTAATGTCGATTATTAGAGTTGCTTTGAGTTAGATTCATGTGTATATGTTGTGGGTACCTGAATCGAAAGAGAATTTGAGAAAAATAATCGAATTTAGGCAAATTGGGGCTGGAAAACAAAGAAGGAAAAAGTCGGGCAAATCTGGTGCCCCAGTCCGCGTCGCTGACCTACCCCATTAGTTCACAGAATTTTTCATCGCGGTGCGGAGCAGTCATGAACTATTCTGCCTCAAAATTTATTTCACAATCAAATAATTAAATGTATCTCCGCGTCGCGGACTTGCTTTCAGACAGTGATTTATTGATCATTTCTCATGTTTAGCTATTTAAAAACACTTCTAAATATCATGAGATCTTTCCTATCACAAATCACAATCCTTGAATCCATAAATTCAAATTCAAGGAATGTTACGAGCCAAATCAAGAGAAGTTCATAGAGTCTCCCAAAAGTCTTTTACAAATGTTTTAACTTTGTTTTAAGAATTTAGTTTTGAGTTGCGTAAAGAGTAAAGATTGAAGTCATTTCTTCATAAGTGTATATCGGGACTATGTATTCCTAAATAGTAAATGCTTTCACAATTAAGCAAGAGAGGAAACTTGGATTTCCAAGAGAGCCTTTGAGCTAAGGTTTGAACAATTATCTCAAACCACAAAAAGAAGCTATGCTTTCAAGCATAAAAAGCTAGTATATTTTGGGAGTAGTATTGAGCACCGATATGGGGGAGAGTTCAGACAACTCCCAGCCCCATAAACCATGTAGCCATCATGGGTAAAAAAGGGTCGTACTTTTTAGATGATACCTTATGTGATTTTTAGCATAGTTTAGTGGATCCACTCAGTGAGTTAGGTTCTATTCCCTTGGCAAGGTATAGGACGACCCTGACAGCGTGAGGCAAAACACTGTTTCATCACATAGCTCTAATGTGATGGTTGTCGATTAGAGAAACTCCCACATCAGTATTTTGTATTCTTATATACATTGAGTAAATTGTATTTTTATATACATCCAGAGTTCTTATTTATCTTTGCATACATACAAATTTATTATTGCATTTCTAAATACACAGAAATGTTATCCATGTTTTAAAAGCTTTTCTTTATATTGCATTTACATTATTGCTTTATATTGAAATGAGTTAAGTTGAGTTGATTTGAGCTAGGTATGTTCTTTCAGTTCCTTTCAAGCTTATATCTTGTTTAAGAATTCCCTTCACAAGCTCGTCCATTCAATGTATTGATGTCAGTTGGCCTGCATCTTGTTATGATGCAGATACATGTAATCAGGATTAGCATTTAGCGCTTCGTTGATCCAGTTGAGCATCCAGAGTTTTGTGGTGAACCTTCTTGTTTTCCGGAGGATATTTTTTTATTGCTTTATTAGTTAGTTCATTAGGATGTCGTGGGTCTTGTCTCGACGTCCATCTTAGTTGTTAGAGTCTTCATAGACAGTTAGTTGGTTTATTCGTCATTATCTTGTTATTGGCCTATGTTGAATCTATAGTTTCCATTTTTGACAGTTGAATGTTGATCTTTGAAACTTTCTAAGTAGTTAATGAGACAGCAATTATGATTGTTTTTTTATACTTTCTTTTATCATGAGTAAGTCTTCCACTAAGTAGAAAGTAAGGCCAACTGTTCGCTTAGGGCCAGCAATGGTTCTTGAGTTCCGGCCACGTCCAGGGTGTAGGCTCAGGGAGTGACAAACTTGGTATCAGAGAACAGAGTTCAAGTGTCCTGGGGAGTCTATGAAGTCGTGTCTGTAGAGTCCTAGTTATCAATGTGAAGCGCGCCACATCTATAATTAGGAGGCAACAACATTTTAGGAACTGTCTCACTTCTTTCATACTTATTTCTTGTGATAGAGTTCATATCTATACATTCTCTTTCTAACTCGTGCTTACGCGTAATTGATTGTGAGTTGGGCTTTATTTGTGGAGGCCTTCTTGGGGCGTTTCTTTCCCCGTGAGCTAAGAGATGGTTACCGAGATGAAGAGCATGATGAGTTTATTCATTGTTGGATTGTCTTGCCTGTTAAGTAAGGAAGGCAAGGAAACTATGCTGATAGGTGACATGGACATAGCATGGCTGATGATCCATATACAACAAGTTGAGGAGAACAAGCTGAGGGATAAATAAGAGTTTAAGACTAAGAGGGCTAAGACATCGGGGAATGATTCCGGGCAGCAAAAGAGTAATGTGAACAGGTCTTATTTCCAACATAAGCAGAAGAGACCTGCTCCATCATATACTAGTGTACCTGCACCAAAGAACAAAAGTGAGTACAATAGTCAGAATTTCAGGGCCAACCTGCCTATTCTTAAGGGAGTAAGTCACAAGGGGGTAGTAAGCCTCCTGCATGTACTAAATGTGGTAGGGACTACTCAAGTATGTGTCGTGGTGGCTCTACTGGTTGCTTCACGTGTGGCTAGAATAGTCATTTTATGAGATAGTGTACCAAGAACAAGCAGGGAAAAGGTAATAGAGCCTAGTCTTCTTCAATTGCTCCACAAGACAGAGCTGCATCTAGAGGAGCTACTTTAGGGGCAGGCGGAGGAGGAAACCATCTTTATGCTATCACTAATCGCCAAGAGCAAGAGGATTCGCTAGATTTTATGATCCAAGCCTTTAATTTTGATGTTTATTCTTTGCTAGATCCAAGAGCGAGTTTATCTTTTGTAACTCCATATGTTTCTTTGAATTTTGATGTTCTTCCTGAGTAACTTCTTGAGCCCTTCAGTGTTTCCACACCTGTTGGTGATTATATTCTAGCTGAGAGAGTCTATTCTGATTGTACCATTTCCATCAATCATAAGAGTACCATGGCTGACTTAGTTTAGTAAGATATGGTAGATTTTGATGTCATTCTACGTATGGACTGACTTCATGCTTGTTATGCATCAATAGATTGTAGAACTCGAGTAGTCAAGTTCTAGTTTCCTAGTGAACTAATAATAGAGTGGAAAAGCAGTTCAGCAACGCCTAAGGGTCATTTTATTTCATACCATAAGGCGAGGAAGTTAGTTTCTAAAGGTTGTGTCTATCACTTATTCCAAGGTAATGACTCTAGTGTTGAGATACCTCATATTCAGTCAATTCCAGTAGTGAACGAGTTTCTAGAAGTCCTTTCCAGATGACCTTCCTGGAGTCCCTCCTGAGAGAGAAATAAACTTCGGTATGGATATTCTTTCTGATACTCGTACTATCTCTATTCCTCCATATAGAATGGCACCAACAGAGTTGAAAGAGTTAAAAAAGCAGTCGAAAGATCTTTTAGAGAAATGTTTTATTCGACCAAGTGTCTCACCTTGGGGCACTCCGGTTCTATTTGTGAGAAAGAAGGATGATTCCCTCAGGATGTTTATAGATTACCATCAGTTGAACAAGGTTACCATCAAGAATAAGTATCCTCTTATGAGAATCGATGATCATCCCGATCAACTTCAGGGTGCCTCGTATTTTTCTAAAATAGACCTCAAATCACGCTACCATCAGTTAAGAGTAAGGGAATGTGATATTCCAAAGACCACATTCAAGACCCGTTATGGTCATTATGAATTTCTGGTCATGTTGTTCGGTTTAACTAATTCCCCTGCAACGTTCATGGACCTTATGAATAGAGTATTCAAGCATTATTTATATATGCTTGTTATAGTATTCATTGATGACATTTGAATATATTCAAGGAATGAGGAAGATCATGCTAGTCATCTCAGAATAGTTCTCCAAACTCTAAAGGATAAGGAGTTGTAGGCTAAGTTCTCTAAGTGTGAGTTTTGGCTTGAGTCTGTGGCATTCTTAGGTAACATTGTTTCTGGTGATGTAATTAGAGTTGATACTCAGAAAATAGAGGCAGTGCAGAATTAGCGTAGACCCACATCTCCAACTGATAATAGAAGCTTGTTGGGATTGGCTGGATATTATAAAAGGTTAATAGATGGGGCTCTCATCTATTTCATCCCTTTTGACCAAGTTGACTCAGAAAATAGTTAAGTTTCAATGGTCTGAAGCTTGTGGGAAAAGCTTTTAGGATTTGAAAAAGTGGTTGATTACTGCCCCAGTATTGACCTTAACAGAATGTACGCAAAGCTTCGTAGTATATTGTCATGCGTCTAGAGTTGGTTTGGGTTGTGTGTTAATGCAGTATGGTAAAGTTATAGCTTATGTCTCCAGACAACTTAAGGTTCACGAGAGGAATTACCTAACCCATGACTTAAAGTTGGCTGCCCTAGTATTTTCTTTGAAAATATGGCGTCATTATCTTTATGGTGTTCATGTAGATATGTTCACCAATCACAAGAGTCTTCAGTATGTGTTTAGTCAAAAAGAGCTTAATCTCGGACAGAGAAGGTGGTTAGAGCTACTTAAGGTTTATGACATGAGTATTCTCTATCACCCGGGCAAGGCTAATGTTATTGCTGACTCCTTGAGTAGATTGTCTATAGGTATTACCGCCCATTTTGAGAAAGATAAGAAAGAGTTAGCAAAGATATGCATAGACTTGCACGATTAGGAGTTCGACTAATGGATTCCATAGAAGGAGGAGTAGTGGTGATGAATGAGGCAGAATCATCATTAGTGTTAGAAGTGAAAGAGAAGCAAGAAGAAGAACCTATTTTTCTTGAATTGAAGGTAAATGTTCATAAGAAAGTAATGGCTTTTGAACAAGAGGGAGATGGTGTATTGAGGTATCAAGGTAGGTTGTGTGTACAAATGGTCGATGAACTTAAAGAAAGGATTATGGAGGAAGCTCATAGCTCCAGATATTCTATCCATCCATGTTTCACAAAGATTTACCATGACTTGAGAGAAGTCTATTGGTGGAGTAGTATGAAGAAGGGCATTGCATAATTTGTTGCTAAGTGTCCGAATTGCCAGCTAGTTAAAGTAGAGCACCCAAGGCCGGGTGGTGTGGCTCAAAATATAGAGATTCCAGAATGGAAGTGGGAGATTATCAATACGGACTTCATCACAGGTTTACCACGGTCTCGCAGGCAACATGATTCCATTTGGGTAATTGTAGATCGAATGACTAAATCAGCCCACTTTTTGCCGGTAAAGACTACCTATTCAGTAGAGGATTACGCCAGGTTATATAATTAGGACATAGTAAGACTTCATGGAGTTCTAGTTCCCATTATTTTAGATAGAGGTGCACAATTTACTGCACAGTTTTTGAAGTCATTCCAGAAAGGCTTGGGTTCAAATGTGAAGTTGAGTACTGCTTTTCAACCTCAGACTGATGGTCAATCAGAGCGCACCATTCAGACTTTAGAAGATATGTTGAGAGCTTGTGTAATTCATTTCAAAGGTAATTGGGATGATCATCTACCTCTCATAGACTTTGCCTATAACATTAGTTATCATTCTAGCATCCAGATGGCTCCTTATGAAGCTCTTTATGAGAGAAGATGCAGATCTCCTAATGGATGGTTTGAAGTTGGTGAAGCTGGGTTGATAGGACCAAACTTAGTTCATCAAGCTATGGAAAAAGTTAAGATTATCCAAGAGAGTTTGAAAATAGCGCAGAGTCGTCAGAAATCCTACACAGAAGTTAGGAGAAGGGACTTAGAGTTTGAAGTAGATGATTGGGTATACTTGAAAGTTTCACCCATGAATGGTGCTATGAGATTGAAAGTTTCACCCCGGTATATTGGTCCTTACAGAATATCCAAAAGGGTTGGTAATGTAGCTTATGAATTGGAGCTACCACAAGAGTTAGCAGCGATTCATCCGGTAATCCACGTCTCCATGTTGAAAAAGTTCATGGGCGATGCTTCACTTATTATACCTACTGAACATATTGGTATTAAGGACATCTTATCATATGAGGAGATTCATGTTCAGATTCTAGATCGCCAAGTTTGCAAATTGAGGACTAAAGAAGTTGCATCAGTCAAAGTGTTGTGGAGAAATTAGTTTGTCAAGGAAGCTTCTTGGGAAGCTGAGGAGGATATGAAGAAGAGATATCCACATCTCTTTGAGCACAGAGAAATTCCAGATCAAGGTAATAATTCTTTTCTTAGTACTCATTAATTGATATACTCAATGTGTTCGATTTACTTGTTCGGTGTTTGAACTGATGTTAGATGTTACACCCTTAGCCTACTAAGAGTAATATCATTCGAGGACGAATGTTACCAAGGGGTAGATATTGTAACACCTCGCTTTTGGAAAGAACTAGAATTAGAAAGAAGTCATATTTTTGGAAATAATCAAATTTGGAAAAATTTGGCAAAGTTAAGCTAAGTATGAGTTTTGAATCAACTTCAAATGACCATAAATCCTAGCTCATTATGACTTAGGTGTGCTACAAGATACCTTAGGAAATATCTTGGAATTATCTTTCCAACGCCGCCAAGTTTGCATGATTTCAAATTTGTATGAGGGAGATACGTCTATTTGAAGTTGGGCTGTCTAGATAAGGAAAGTCAAAACCGGATTTTAAAAGGGTATTTTGGTCTTTTCCATGCCCAATTGATTTAATTCTTTTTTTGTAATTACTTAGTGGTCTAAAAATAATTAGATTAGTTTATGCTCTCGCAAAATAATTTAGTGTTTTGAGAGAAGAGAAAAGAAGAGGAGAAAAGAGGAGAAAAAGCTTAATATCGTTGATTTCTTGACGAATTGATCGTGGATTTCGCCAAGGATTCAATGCTACGAGGTATGTGAGTTCACACAACATTGGTTTCCTTCACTCACGCGCCAAATATTTTTAATTCAGCGTAATTTCGTCATAAAAAGATTGAGAATTTGATGTTCTTGAGTTGTGTTCTTGAATTGCTTTCGTTCTTGAATTCGGGATGAGATTGAGGAGTTCATGAGAGTTTAATGTCAATTATTAGAGTTGCTTTAACGTCGGTAGATCAGGAAGAACCTCACAAACATCCTTATTAGTTTTGTTTCTCCACCATATAAAATATTATGTAGTAATTGTTATCTCATATATTCAGATTAGCAAACTAGAAATAATAAAACATGAAAAGAAAAAGAACAGAACTATCCGAGTCCACAGAACCCAATGTGTGTCCTTAAGAAATTTAAACCCCTCAAGTACCCGAGGTTGTAGATTAATTCCTCCCAAGATAAAATGGATTAACCATTAAAGAAGTAGCGGTACCTCAAACTTTAATAATTTTAACGAACTCAAAATGACAGCAACAAATCACATACAGACACAAACGATCGATTTTGTTTTGTAAGAAATGTATGCAAGAGGAGGGAAGATTTTGATGCAGAAAAATGAGAAAAAGCTTTACTATTTATAGCCAACAAAGTGTAAAGTTCACAATTTTTTGGAAAAAAGACAACCTTTCAGAAAGGTCACAACCATTTGGAAAAGCCACAACCTTTCAAACGGTCACAATCATTTAGAAAAGACACAATCTTTCATAAAGGTCACGACCCTTCGGCAAGGTCACAACCTTTTATTTCCTATTCACACCTTTAAAACTCAACAATTCCCCACATGAATAGGGAATGACTATTATTAAAACATATGTATGAAAAACTGTGTGATTCGTAAGTAAGGAATTATTGGATCTGGATAAGTGGGTTTCCCTTTGAACTTTCCATAGTGAACATATATCGGATATACTTGGTCAATCAGTAGATTTGATATCTTTGAACCGTCGAGCTTTGATGTATACCTAGACAACATAAGTCACACAATAAACCCTTTAACTGTTTTTGTTTCTCATTGTTTTGTTCATTTCAGCCATGAACACGTCTTGGTTTATAAGTGCTTAGAGAACTGGCCTTACCGGAGTCTCCTTGAAGCGACTTAAACTTCACACTTACATAGGTGAATTCTAAATGTGATATCCCATAGATACACCATTTGATATACTGTAACACCTCGAAAAGCAGACCTAGAAAAAAAATGCAGAACTTACCTGAAGCAGTGAACCACGACAGGGTTCACAGACCAAGATAGGGTACACGGTCCGTTGACCTGCCCGTGGTCACGATGTGGAATTCACCAGGACAAGACATCAGACCACGGTCAGCTTCACGGTCCATGGTCATGATGACGGGCCGTGGAGGGATCCGTGAAGACTTAGGCAGTACCCCTCTTATACTAGCCCTCAGACCCTCAAGCCTAAGTGAGGACCACAGGGACCTTCACTGTCCGTGGTCCTCTAGATGTCCCGTGGTAGGGTCCGTGAAGGCCAGCGAGTAAGCCTTCAGACCTGAGCCTCTAGACCTCTGCCCAAGTGAGGACCACGGGGACCTTCACGGTATGTGGTCCTCCACACAGGCCGTGGTAGTAGCTCATGGACCAAGCCTTCAGAACCACATGACCAAGTGAAGATCACGAGGGCCTTGACGGTCCGTAGTCTTTTTCACGGTCCGTGAAAGGGGCCATGGTCAGCCCGTGTGCAGCTTTAAGTCAGGGGTCTTTTGGTCTTTTCCGATTTCGTTAGACCTCTAAACTATGTCGTTTTAGCCCTATACTATGTGCTTTTGGTTAGTTTTAGCCTAGAAACATAACTAGAACTTACCTAAGTCATATATTGCATCAAAAATATAGAAAATTAGAAGGGAAAGATGAGAAAAGGTCAAACAAACCTAGTTCAAGAAAGCAGCAAGGTTCCATCAGTTCAAGCCCCTAAATCGAAAGATTTCTTCATTGAATTCCTCACCAGGTAATTGGGATTTCACTAGTGAGCTCCTTTCGCCCATTAGGTCCCAAGAATTCAGTCAGATTCTTGATTCCCTATTATTAACCAGACCTAGGGTTTCTAGAACTTCAGTAGATTCTCATGAATTAGTTAATTATATGTTCAAAATCATATTATCATGTTATTACTTCGTTTATTGCATGAATTTCAGAACCTTAGCTATGCATTTCTTTAGTTCTTGAATAGTACATACTAGGTCGGATATTTTAGTATTCCAGATATACATGCTTGAATCTTGAATGTGTCATTATCAATATATAAATGTGCATTCTTAGTTTGCATGTTAGTTTTGAGTTATCCAATATATTACAGAAATTCAGTCAAAATGTGTTGATCATTTAATCTATTAGGAGTAGTATAATACCGAGTTGGACTAGGGTCAGTCACCCCTATAGTCGCAGAACTACAAGCCACATAGGTTGTATGTCCCCTTTGTGGGAATCATTTTAGTGATCACGCCAGCATGCCTCTGCACCTTTGGCCGGGTGTATTGGGTCATCTCGATGAGGCGTATACATCGGAATCCACATTTAGCTCATGTGATTTTATTAATGGTTATTAGCAGCTCTCATAGTCTAGTCAGACTCCATTGCATGACCATATTTCAGTACAGTCAGTATTCAGTCTCATCATGTTATAAATTTGGTCATTGCATTCAGTTAGCTCAGTATTCAGTATCTATATCATGTTCAGAATATGCTATTGCTTTATTGCGTGTTCAATTATGTGTTTATTTCACCTTTACTCTGTCTTGCATGCTCAGTACCTTTCAAGTACTGATGCATACTCTGCGCTTCATCTTCTCGTAATGTAGGTTCAGTTTTTCAGCATCAATATCATGCTTAGATCGGTTCCCGATCTCCAGTTCAGCAGCATCAGTGGTGAGTCCTCATACTTCAAGGACAATAGTCATGTTATCTTTTAGTTTTCATTGTTTTAGTTTCTTTTTTGCTAGACTTAGTTGGGGCAAGTCCCATCACTTCTAGTCAGTTAGAGGCTATATTCAGAGATAGTTAAATTCAGCATAGTATTTGAGTTTGATATTTCTTTTGTATTAAAACTCTAAGATCTTATATTCAAATTTAGTATATGGGTATTCCCCATTATTTCAGATTTACTTATTATTAGCTTCCGCATCAGTTTTATTTCTAAGTTTATCTTTAGTATGCTCATGATTATGCCATCAGGGCTAGCTTGGGGTCACTTGTGATCCTAGGTCTCGTGTACGCGTCTCGGGGTAGCTCAGGGCGTGACATATTTGGTATCAAAGCACTAGGTTTAAGATTCCTAGGATGTCTGAAAAGTCACACTAAGTAGAGTCTTTTTCATGGTTATGAAGTGCACCACATCTAATAAAAGGGACGCTACAATGTGTTTTAGGAAAGATCTTCATTTTCTTGTTACTCTTATCGTACATAAGGTATGATCTAATTTCGTTCTAACTCGACATTCTACAATTCAGTGATCATGCCTCCTCGTAGAGCTAACGCCAGGAATGTAAAAGCTAGGAACGCAAACACAGCTCCTCCAGTCCCAGATTAAGAAGTTTTGTATGCAAAATTCTGGAACGCCATTCAAATATTGGCTCAGAGTGTTGCAAACAAGAACCATCAGCGTGCTCCTATTCCAGAAAATGCTAATGTTGGGTCAGCTGCAGCCAGAGTGCGAGATTTTGTTAGGATGAATCCGCCAGAGTTCTTAGGATCGCAGATTGGTGAGAATCCCCAAAACTTCATCGATGAGGTCAAGAAGATCTTTGAAGTAATGTAGGTAACTAGGAATGATCGGGTTGAGTAAGCATCTTAACAACTTAATGATATGACACATATCTGGTATACTTAGTTGAAAGAGAACAGGGGTACAGATGCAGGTCGTATCACTTGTGATTGATTTAGCGAGACTTTTCTGGACAGGTTTTTCCCAAAAGAGCTAAGGGAGGCAAAAGCTCAATTATTTATGAACTTAAGGCAAGGTCGCATAACAGTCCAAGAGTATGGGCTTAAGTTTAACCAACTCTCCAGGTATGCTTTGTAGACACATTATTTTTGACCGAAAATAAGGTTTTACACCATTTTTAATCCTTAATTATTTTTTCTAGGTCTATATTAAATATTTTATTTCTCATCGCCTTTTAGTAAATTTATTTTAAAATATTTGAAAACTACAAAAAATATATGGTTTCTGTTAATTTAAATTTTAATAAACTAGCTAGTATTTCTTAATTATATTTTTAGACTAGCTATTTGACTTTTCTTATATTTTATTAGTTCAAAATAATTAGTTAATATTTTTATTTGTTATTATTATTATTAGCATTATTATAATTTATATATATAGATATTTAATTTATATATAAAAATAAACTTAACTATCAACTCCCCACACCCACTACCCACTACTCACCTGCACACTCCACTTCTCCCTATTTCCCCTAAACAACTTGCACACAAAACACCCTCATGAGAAACAATCAGTAAACAAGAAAAAGAGAAAAAAACAACTACCCTAACCCCTACAAGCATACACACTACAATACATATACATATATGTACACAACCTACACAAAAAAAAAACCCACACCTAACATACATATAGACACACAAAAATGTTACTACAGAAAAGAAAAAAGAGACCCAACATACACGACACACAGAAAAATACAATTCATATTAGACTACTCCAATACCCACGCACAACAACAAAAGAGTTGTGGGTGATTCATTCGAGCTTCAGTCAAATCTTGCCATACTTATTTTCTGCATTTGAGGTTCAACTTTACCTTATTTCTTTAATTTATTTAGGGAAGTTGATGTAATTATGTGATAAGTTTTATTTTATAGTTTTGTTTCCCTCATAATTTGATTGAAATAAGTATTGACATCTTTATTTTATTTTGAGAGCTAAAATAAACTGCTCGCAATCTTGAGTTATATATTTTTGTTATTACTTAGTGCAAATCTTCAAAAGATGAATAAAATCTCATTATTATGTAAGAATTTATTTTGTTGTTATTCAAGTTTGTTGTGCCTAATCCATTGTTTTCATGACATTATTGTAACTTAATGTTGATATCAATTTTATGTTCTAATTTATGTATATTTTTTTTGGATAAATAGGTCATTACCAAAATAAACAAAAAATGGGCTATGTTGTTAAACTCGAATTTACTCCATTTTGTATTAGTTTAATCATTTGATATGAGGATTAATTTAATAAAAAGTGTCATCAATTAATATAATAATGAAATGAGAAGATTAGTTGTCTAGAATTCACAAAATATAAGAGTAAATACTTTTAATACAAGATGAGTTTTATGCACATTAAAAATATTTGTTTTCGATTAAGAATATTGGTGCGCATCTTTTTTGAGACATTGAAAAAAAACTCAAGGACGCAGTGACGCACCTTGTTCAAAAATATAAAAACTTTCATTAATTTAAAATGAGATCATTTATAGATAAAATTATTAGGTGTGATGCAAAGAAGACAGTTATGACCCTAAATGTCATGACCCAGAATGCAGTTACGCATTTAGGATGAGACCTACAAAAGTTTAGGAGTAAAAAATGTGAGCAAATCATGGTCTGTAGTAATATATCAAAAAAATTATTTAAGTGAACTATAGGTCAATAAAAGCGATTGTGCTAGAACCATGGGACTCGACGGATGCCTAACACATTTGCCTCTGTTAACAGAATTTCTTACCTAAATTTCTAGTTTTCAGACCAAAATAAAGAGTCATTTCCTTTTGATTAGGAATTTAAAAAAAGGTGACTTATAAAACGATAACTCATATCCAAGTGGTGACTCTGAAAAAATAAAATAATCTCTAATCAATATCGTCTCTTAAATTGAAAAACCATTATCCGCCGTGCTAAAATGGGGTATGACATCTCTGGCGACTCCGCTGGGGAATAACCATAATTTGAACTTTGTTATATTGGCTCTTACTTGATTTTAAAATTGTATTTTTTGGATATATTGTGTATGACGGCCTAATGTGCTACTTGTTGCTAATTTATTGAATTGATATTGTTAAACTATATTATAAATTATTGTTTTCTGTCGTACAGCACTCTGAGTCTCTAGTGACACTTCACATATATTCACTGGAATGCAGTTATGCATCTTACTTTTAATAGAGATAAAGCTGGAATGTCTTGACACCCAGTAAAGGAGTTTTAGTCACATATGTTAGTCGGGGTTGGACCAATAATGAAGTCGGAATAGTGCTGCTACCGATAAGTTACCCCTTCCTGGCTCGAGTTGTCCACTCGGGTGAGCTAGTCTAGATACCTATCTCGTTCAGGTTTGAGCTTAGTAAAATTGAAACATAGACATGTTTATCCCTAGTAGGCTTCGCGTATTTGCATTATTTGCATTTTTGACTTAGTGAGACCTGAAGCAAGAGTTGGGTCCGTTTAGGACAAATATCCCTCTTAATTGACCACTTAAGAGATACGTAGGCAACCCTTCTCAGGTTCAGTGATCCTTCTTAAAAATTTCTTTTTTTAAAAAAGTATTTCTTCATAAAAATAATGTTGTGTTTATAATCTTTCTAAATTACGTTTGACCAGATTCTTGCTTTGACAAGAGACGTAGGCAGCCTTATTTTAAGGTTCGGTCCAACTAAGAAAAGAAATCCAAACAGTCCTCATCACAAAAACTGGGGCAAAAAATGGGATTTTTTTTTTATATGGAAAATTTTTACATGGTTAGAACCAACATGTATACAAATGTGCATTAAAAAAGTGTTAAACTATTTGGCAAGACAGGCCAAATTTGTTGTGACCTATACACTTCTTTTGATATCTCTTGATGCATATATGTATTACTTGAGAAATTATATCGCTTAAAGTTAAGGCTAAAACAAACGACTTCATTGTTTCATGTGCATTGTGTGGCGAGCTTTAGAAATAATATTCAATGGCATGACTTTGTTGATCTAGAACTTGGCCCGAATGTTGATTGAGACGAAATTTGAGCAACATTTAACTGGGAAAAGGATTATAGGCTTTCTTTGGTCCAATTGTTCCTTCCAAGCTTACCAAATTACATGTTATCCATGGAACTCCCATTTTGCGCATAACCTTTTTTTATTTGAATAATCACATCTTAGCATATATCCTTTTGAGTGCATAAATGCACTATTTCTTGACCCTACCTCCTTGAGCGTACTATCAATTATCCACATAGTGTCAAGATCTAAGTTTGGTAACAAAGTGAAAAGGTCAAATATGTGAAAGTCCAAAAAACTGACAAAAAAAAGCTAGAACGAAAAAAAAACCTTCAACGAAAAGGAGAGGAAATGAAAAAAAAATAAAAAAATAAGAAGAAACTTGTAAGAAAACAAAGGTCAAATGTGAAAATGAAAAATATTGAGAGCATTGTGCAAATTTTAAGGAGGAAATAGCCACTTTATTCCGAATAATATCCTACATTTCCCTAAGCCTACATTACAAGCCAATGACAAGTCCTATTTGATCTCATGTTTTGTGTTCTCACATTAATGGATTCTTACATAAGGGCATGAATTGAACATCTTTCGGAGTGTGAGTGACTATCAAAAATGTCCTACAATCTAAATTATTGTATTGTGTGAAGTAGCACTTTCATTTGTTGCAAGGGCACTTCAATCATAAGGATATGAATAGGTCTAGTCCCTTCATTTATTCAAGATGAACTGATCAAATACTTAAATATGTTTGAGATACCATTTGAAACTATATGGATTACTCAGAGTTGACCTCATATTTGTTTGAAAGTAGTTGAATGTGGTTCATATGCATAATACTAATTGTTGGTACCAACTAAACTCAAGACATTATCAAACATGAATCGATTCCTTTCCCAATTTTTTTAAAAAAAAAAGTAGAATAATTTCTTTTTTTTATGAACTGCGTTTGACCTGATTCTTGCTATACAAGATACGTAGACAGTCTTACAATAGGGCTCGGTCTCAAAGTATAAAATATTATATCTTTGAAGGAACGAAATTGGATCATTTTTAAAGAAAAATTTCAAAAAATCATAAATTAAAAAGAGTTTCAAAGTTCCCCAATTTTAAAACTAGACATGTTTTTATTTGTTAAAAAAATCACTTTTATTTCTAGGGAAAAAAATACCCTAGAGGCATTTTAGGAAACAAACACCCTATCATCTATCATTTTTAGAGAACAAGCGCCCAAATTACATCTATGTCATGCATTTTTCTTTGGTATAATCATTTAATAGTACTTTTCTGGTGCAAACTGGGATAAAAAAAGAGTTGTGATTCTATTTGACGATTATGTTAAGCAAGATCTTCCTAAGTAATGAGATTTAGACAAGCAGGACCCTCCTGGATAATGGGACTAGTAGGACCCTCCTACATAATGGGATTAGCAGGACCCTCCTACATAAGGAGATTAGCACGACGCTCCTACATAATGGGATTAGCAGGACCGTCCTAGATAATGGGATTTATATTAGCAGGACCCTCCTAAATAATGGGATTAGCAGGATCTTTTTACATAATGGGATTTAGTTTACCAAATTCGTCCTACATAATGGGATTAGCAGGACCCTTCTACATAATGGGATTAGATTAGCAGGACCCTCCTGGATAATGGGACTAGCCAGACCCTCCTGGATAATGGGACTAGCAGGACCCTCCTGGATAATGGGACACTCGCAGGACCCCCCTGGATAATGGGACTAGCAGGACCCTCTTGGATAATGGGACACTAGCATGACCCTCCTAGATAATGGGGCTAGTAAGACCCTCCTGGATAATGGGATTAGCAGGACCCTCTTGGATAATGGGACCCTAGCAACACCCTCTTTGAAATTAGGACTAGCAGAACCCTCTTGGATAAAAAGATTAGCAGGACCCTTCTGGATAATGGGACACTAGCAGAACCCTCCTAGATAATGGGACTAGCAGGACCTTCCAGGATAATAGGTCTAGCAGGACCCTCCTGGATAACGGGATTAGCAGGAATCTCCTGTATAATGGAATGCTAGTAGGATCTTCCTGGATAATGGGATTAGCAGGACCCTTCTGGTTAATAGGATTAGCAGGACCTTCCTGGATAATTGGACAATAGCAGGACTGTCTTGGATAAAGAGATGCTAGCAGGACCCTCCTGGATAATGGGACTAGTAGGACCCTCATGGATAATGGGATTAGCAGGACCCTCCTGGATAATGGGACACTAGCAGGACTCTCATGGATAATGGGACTAGGAGGACCCTCATGAATAATGGGATTAGCAAGACACTCTTGGTTAATCGGACTAGGAGGACCCTCCTAGATAATGAGACACTAGCAGGACCCTCCTGGATAATGGGACACTAGCAGGACCCTCCTGGATAATGGGACTAGTAGGACCCTCCTGGATAATGGTACACTAGCAGGACCCTCCTGGGTAGTGGGATTAGCAGGACCCTCCTGGATAATGGGACTAGTACGACCCTCCTAAACAATGGGAATTACAGTAGCAGGACCCTCCTAAACAATAGGCAGTAGTGTAGCAGAACCCTCCTAAACAATGGGAATTAGAGTAGGAGGACCCTCCTAAACAATGAGAATTAGTGTAGCAGAATCCTTCTAAACAATGGGAATTAGTGTAGCAAGACCCTTCTAAACAATGGGAATTAGTGTAGCAGGACCCTCCTGGAAAATGGAAAATTAGAGTAGTAGGACCCTTCTAAACAGTGAAAATTAGTTTAGCATGACCCTCCTAAACAATGGGAATTGGTGCAGCAGGACCCTCTTGGACAATGAGATATATTGTAGTAGGACCTTCCTAGACAGTGGGAATTAGTGTAGTAGGACCCTCCTAAACAACGAGATTTAGATTAGCAGGACCCCCTGGACAATGGGATTAGCAGTACCCTCCTACATAATGAGATTTGGTTATTTTCTCCTAGGATACACACTTCTTAGTCTATGACCGTTATTTTTTATTTTTCTCCTAGGATAAGAACTTCTTAGTCTGAGTTTATTTTTGAAAATTTACATATGCTAATAACTCACAAATTTTTACCAGTGAAAACTGGGGTAAATTTTTTGTTTATTTCTTTTGTTTGTGATGGTTTTCAGGTTTCTTCAAGAGAAACATGGATTTGAATTCAAGAACAAAGTTTCAACTCTTTTCAAAATGATCAATATTCATGATAGCCAGAATCAGTTTCTTCAATGTATGTAGCAGCCTGACATCCTGACATCAACTTATATTTAGCATAAGAAAACATGCAGTCATTCAAGAACATTTTTTCAAATTGTCGTTTTGAAGGGTGTCAAAAGCTCACTCTAAGTGGCAAGTTAAGCCTCAAATTCAGTTTAAAGATCAAGATACTCACCCAAAAAATCAAGGTGATATATGAAAGTCAAGACTGAAGTGAAGACTCAAGAGAAGTTGCATAGATAGGAGTTTGGACTTTTATTTTCCTTTTGACTATTATCTTTCATTTTTTTTAATGTAAGGATAAGAACCGCGACCTGGAGCCTCGATGGAACTTCACTTAACTTCCAACTCATCGCCTCATCTCCTTGAACTACACGTGACCTGATTCCCTTACAACCCGGGATATGTAGGCTATCCAAAACAATGACTCGATCGCATTTTTTTTCCTTTCAAATAAAAGTCCGGTCAAAACTTGTCGCATTGTCTACTTTTTTGTCTGAAAACTCTTCATGTTTCCAGTCAAAGAGGGGAAAACTGTAGACACGTAATTTTTCACCGAACATAAAGTTTTACACCATTTTTATTCCTTAAATATATTTTCTAGGTCTATATTAAATATTTTATTTCTCATTGTATTTTAGTAAATTTATTTTAAAAGATTTGAAAACTACAAAAAATATATGGTTTCTGTTAATAAATTTTAATAAACCATCTAGTATTTCTTAATTATATTATTAGACTAGCTATTTGACTTTTCTTATATTTTATAAGTTCAAAATAATTAGTTAATGTTTTTATTTGTTGTTATTATTATTATTATTAGCAATATTATAATTTTTATATATGTTTAATTTATATTAAAAAAATATAAAAATAAACTTAACTCTCAACTCCCCACACCCACTACCCACCCCACTTCCCCTATTTTCCCTAAACAACCTACACACAACACACCCACAAGAGAAACAATCACCAAACAGGAAAAAGAAAAAAAAAACCACTACATTAACCCTTACAAACATACACACTACAATACATATACATTTATGTACACAGCCTACACACAAAAAAAAACCACACCTAACATACATACAGACACAAAAAGATGACTACAGAAAAAAAAAAAAAGACCAAACATACACGACACACAGAAAAACACAATCCATACTAGATTACTCTAATACCCACGCACAACAACAAAAGATTTGTGGGTGTTTCAATCGAGCTTTGGTCAAATCTTGCAGTACTTATTTTCTTCATTTGAGGTTCAACTTTACCTTATCTCTTTAATTTATTTATGAAAGTTGATGTAATTATGTGATAAGTTTTTTTTCGTAGTTTTGTTTCCTTCATAATTTGATTGAAATGAGTATTGACATCTTTAGTTTATTTTGAGAGTTAAAATAAACTACTCGCAATCTTGAGTTATATATTTAT
Organism: Solanum gracilifrons; assembly: GCA_029582605.1. NCBI lineage: Eukaryota > Viridiplantae > Streptophyta > Magnoliopsida > Solanales > Solanaceae > Solanum > Solanum gracilifrons. Next base: position 18,819 of record JAJOOH010003417.1, on the reverse strand, counting down.
GTTATTACTTAGTGCAAATCTTCAAAAGGTGAATAAAATCTCATTATTATGTAAGAATTTATTTTGTTGTTATTCAAGTTTGTTGTGCCTAAGCCATTGTTTTTATGACATTATTGTAGCTTAATGTAATATCAATTTTATGCTCTAATTTATGTATTAATTTTTTTGGATAAATAGGTCATTACCCAAATAAACAAAAAATGGGTTATATTGTTAAACTCAAATTTACTCCATTTTGGATTAGTTTAATCATTTGATGTGCTAATTAATTTAATTAAAAGTATCATCAATTAATATAATAATGAAATGAGAAGATTAGTTGTCTAGAATTCACAAAAAATAAGAGTAAATACTTTTAGTACGAGATGAGTTTTATGCACAATAAAAATATTTGTTTTCGATTAAAAATGCGGTTGCACATCTTTTTTGAGACACTGAAAAAAAACTCAAGGATGCGGTGACGCACCTTGTCAAAAAAAATTAATAACTTTCATTAATTTAAAATAAATCCACTTATAGATAAAATTATTAAGTCTGATGCAAAGAAGGCAGTTATGTCTCTAAATGTCAAGACCCAGAATGCAGTTATGCATCTAGGTTGAGACTTACAAAAGTTCAGTAGTAAAAAATGTGAGCAAATCATGGCCTATAGTAATATATCCTAAAAATAATTTAAGTCAAGTCTAAGTCAATAAAAGCGACCGTTCTATAACCACGGGAATCGAGGGATGTCTAACACCTTTCCCTCGGTCAACAGAATTCCTTACCTGAATTTCTAGTTCGCAGGCCAAAATAAAAAGTCATTTTCTTTTGATTAGGGATTTAAAAAAAGGTGACTTGGAACACCATAACTCAATTCCAAGTGGCGACTCTGAAAAAATAAATGATCCCTAATCAATACAGTCACTTAAATTTGAAAAATCCTATCCGCCGTGAGAAAAAGAGGTGTGACATGCTCCTCACATAGTTGCCGATTCTAGTGGTCAGATCAATAAGTTTCTATATGGAGTGTGAGACCTGGTGAATATAGAGTGTAGAAATGCTATGTTGCTGGAAAATATGAGTATCTCTAGGCTCATGACTCATGCTCAGCAGGTTGAGGGTGATAAGCTTAGAGAACAGGCTAAAGAGAACAAGAAGGCTAGGATCGGAAACTATGACTATTCTCAGTAGAAATTAGGTGGTGGAAATTACTCGCAGGGTCAGCAGAAAGGTTTAGGTCCATCACCTTCATCAGCTAGTGTTCCATCTTATAAATTCAGACAAGATACGAAGGGTAGGCCATCAGGCTCTAAGTCTCAGGAAAGTTTTTCAGGTACCAAAACCTACCCAACTTACCCTAAGTATGGTAAGAACCATCCGGGCAAGTGCCTTGCAGGAAAGGAAGGATGCTTTGGATGTGGTCAGTCTAGTCACAGGTTGAGAGATTGTCCTTCTAAAGAGGGTCAAGGAGGAAATGGTAGACTTCAGTCCACAACTTCAGTTGCACCAACAAGTCGCCCGACTCAGCAGGGTAACTTATCTGGTACAGGTGGCGGACAGCTCGAGAAGAGGCTCTATGATCTTCAGTCTCGCCAGGGTCAGGAAGATTCTCCTGATATAGTTGATGGTACGTTACAAGTCTTTGATCTTGATGTTTAGGTTTTGTTAGATCCAGGGGCTACTCTTTACTTTGTAACTCCTTATATAATAGTTAAGTTTGATGTTAGTCCAGAAACTCTCTCAGAACCTCTCTCGGTCTCTACTTCAGTCGGTGACCCAGTTATAGCTAGACGGGTATACATAAATTGCCCTGTCACAGTCTCCCTGAAAGTCACCTCAGCAGATCTTGTAGAATTAAAAATGATAGACTTCGATGTCATTCTAGGCATGGATTGGTTATATTCATGTTATGCCTCAGTCGATTGTAGAACTAGGTTTGTTCATTTTCAGTTTCCAGACGAACCAATCTTAGAATGGAAGGGTAGTAGCTTAGAGGCTATGGGTCGATTCATTTCTTACCTTAAGGCTATAAAGATGATCTCTAAGGGTTGTTTCTATCATCTAGTTTGGGTTAAGGATTGACGCTTCGAAACCCCAACTCTTGAGTCAGTTCCTACAGTTAATGAGTTTCCAGAAAAACATCTCGGAGTTCCTCCCAATAGGGAAATCAACTTTCGAATTGATCTCCTTCCAGATACCTAGCCTATCTCCATTTCTCCTCAAAGAATGGCTCCAACTGAGCTTAAGGAATTGAAAGAACAGTTCAAATACCTTATAGGTAAGGGCTTCATCAGTCCTAGTATTTTGCCATGGGGTGCACCAGTATTGTTCGTGAACAAGAAAGATAGTTCTCTCAGAATGTGCATTGACTATAGGAGGTTGAACAAGGTCACAATCAAGAATAAGTATCCCATCCCCATGATTGATTACTTGTTTGACCAAATTCAGGGTGCTAGTCATTTCTCAAAGATAGACCTCAGATCTGGTTATCATCAGCTCGGTCAGAGATAGTGACATTTTGAAAACAGCCTTCAGAACGCGGTATAGTCATTATGAATTTACAGTTATGCCATTTGGACTAAGCAATGCTCTGAAGCTTTCATGAATTTGATGAACAGAGTGTTAAAACAGTATTTGGACTTGTTCGTTATCTTCTTTATTGATGATATCCTCATATACTCTAGGAATGAGGAAGAACATATGAGTCATGTGAGGGTCGTTCAACAAACTCTCAAAGATCGACAATTATTCGCCAAATTTAACAAGTGTGAGTTTTGGTTACAATCAGTTGCTTTCCTTGTGCATATAGTACCCAGCGAAGGGATCCAAGTGGATTCCTAGAAAATAGAAGCAGTGAAACAATGGCCCAGACTTACCTCTCCTACAGATATAAGAAGTTTCTTGGGCCTAGCGGGATATTACAGAAGGTTCGTGGAAGGATTTCCATCCATAGCCTCTCCATTCACTAAGTTGACTCAGAAAAAGGTCAAGTTTCAGTGGTCAGATGATTGTGAGAAAAGCTTCGCAGAACTGAAGACTAGGTTGACTACAATTCCTGTTTTGACTCTACCAAAGGGTTCAGATGGTTATGTGATTTATTGTGATGCATCCAGAGTCGGCCTAGGTTGTGTGTTGATACTATGAGGTAAGGTTATAGCTTATGCTTCCAGATATCTAAAGGTGCATGAGAAGAACTATCTGACTCATGACCTCAAGCTTGCAGTAGTGGTATTTGCACTCATGATTTGGAGACACTACTTATATGGTGTTCACGTAGATGTGTTCACTGACCATAAGAGCCTTCAATATGTGTTCACCCAGAAAGAGTTGAATCTTCGCCAAAGAAGATGGTTGAGTTCCTCAAGCATTATGACATGAGTATGCATTACCATCCAGGTAACGCAAATGTAGTAGCAGATGCCCTTAGTAGATTATCTATGGGTAGTGTATCATATGTTGAGAAATAAAGAAAAAAGCTATCAAAGGAAGTTCAGATGCTTGCTCTTTTATGAGTTTGTCTTATGAGCATATCAGATGGTTGTGTGATAGTTCAAAATGGATCAGAATCTTCATTGGTAGTGAAGGTTAAGGATAAGTAAGACAGTGATCCGATATTGCTCGAACTCAAGGGTGCAGTCCATCAACAGAGAGTTGAGGTATTCTCCTAAGGGGGAGATGGTGTGCTTCGCTACCATGGTCGATTATGTGTTCCTAACGTGGGCGAGTTGAGACAGTAGATTCTTGCAGAAGCCCATAAATCCAGCTATTCTATTCATCTAGGTTCCACTAAGATGTACCGTGATCTGCGGGAAGTCTTTTGGTGGAATGGCATGAAGAGGGATATAGCAGATTTTGTGGCTAAGTGCCCCAATTGTTAGCAAGCGAAGGTAGAACATCAAAAACCAGGGGGTATGCCTCATACTCGCAGACAACATGATTCTATTTGTGTGATAGTTGACAGTCACTAAGTCTTCTCGCTTTCTGGCGGTCAAGACTACAATTTCGGCGGAGGACTACGCTAAGCTTTACATTAATGAGATAGTTAGAGTTGCCAGCAAAATTAGCAGCAGCGTATCCAGTCTTTAACATCTCACTATTGAAGAAATGTGTGGGTGATCCAACATCCGTAGTGCCATTAGAGAGTGTGGTTGTGAAATATAGTCTTTCTTATGAGGATGTACCAGTTGAGATTCTTGATCGTCATGTGAGAAGGTTGAGAAACAAAGAAGTCGCTTCAGTCAAGGTTTTGTGGAGGAGTCAGTCCAGAGAGGGAGCTACTTGGGAAGCAGAAGCATCTATGAAGTCCAAGTATCCTCACCTCTTTCCTTCTGATTCCACTCCATCTTGAGGTAGTAGTTCCTCTTCAGTTTTTCAGTCATTCATGCGTGAATTCAGTCTTAGTATCATGTTCCTTCAGTTTGTACTTGCATTTTCAGCGTATTTGCATGTTCCTTGAACTCAGTTCAGTAAAAAATCAGTCTTCAGTGTTAGGTGGTAGGGTTGTAGCTCATTCCCTCCATTTCAGCTAGTTTAGTCTTCATTCGAGGACGAATGATCCCAAGGAAGAGATATAGTAACACCTCGAAAATTAGACCTAGAAAAAAACATGCAGAACTTACATGAATTAGTGAACCACGACAGGGTTCACAGACTGTGCTAGGGTCCACAGTACGTTGACCTGCCAGTGGTCACGACTTGGAAGTCACCAGGCCCATACATCAGACCACGGGCACCTTCACGGTCCGTGGTCTTGATGACAGTCTGTGGGGGCATCCGTGAAGATTTAGGCAGTAGCCCCCCTAGACTACCCCTCAGACCCTCAAGCCTAAGTGAGGACCACAGGGACCTTCACGGTACATGGTCCTCCATACGGCTTGTGGTAGGGTCCGTAAAGGCCATCCACTAAGCCATCAAATCTAAGCCTTTAGACATCAGCCCAAGTGAGGACCACAGGGGGCTTCATGGTCCGCGGTCCCTTTCACGGTCCGTGAAAGGGGCCTTGGTCCGCCTGGCTTCAGCTTTAAGTCAGGGGTCTTTTGGTCTTTTTCTATTTTGTTGGACCTCTAAACTACGTCATTTTAGCCCTAAACTACGTGGTTTTGGTTAGTTTTAGCCTAGAAACATAACTAGAACTTACCTAAGTCAGATCTTGCATCAAAAGTTTAGAAAATTAGAAGCAAAAGAGGAGAAAAGGTCGAACAACCTTAGTTCAAGAACGCAACAAGGTTCCATCAGTTCTATCCCCGAAATCGAAAGATTTCTCCGTGGAATTTGTCACCAGGTATGTGGGATTTCACTAGTGGGCTCCTTTCACCCATTAGGTCCCTAGAATTTAGTCAGATTGTTGATTCCCTATTATTAACTAAACCTAGGATTTCTAAAACTTCAGTAGATTCTCATAAATTAGTTAATTATATGTTCCAAATCAGATTATCATGTTATTACTTCATTTATTGCATGAATTTCAGAACCCTAGCTATGTATATCTTTTGTTCTTGAATTACACACGCTAGGTAAGATATTTTAGTATTTCAGATAAACATGCTTCAGTCTTGAATGTGTCATTATCAGTATAACAATGTCCATTCTCAGTTTGCATGTTAGTTTTGAGTTATCCGATATATTACAGAAATCCAGTCAAAATGTGTTGGTCATTTAACCAATTGGGAGTAGTATAATACCGAGTTGGACTAGGGTCAGTCACCCATATAGTCCCAGAACTACGAGCCATGAAGGTTATAAGTCCCCTATGTGGGCATCATTTTAGTGATTACGCCAGCTTGCCTCTATACCTTTGGTCAGGTGTATTGGGTCCTCTCGATGAGGCGTACACATCAGACTCCACATTTAGCTCATGTGGTTTTATTATCAGTTATTAGTAACTCCCACATTCTAGTCAGACTCCTTTGCATGACCATATTTCAGTACAGTCAGTATTCAGTCTCAGCATGTTATAAATTTGGTCATTGCATTCATTTAACTTCGTTTTCAATATATATGTCATGTTCAGAATATGCTCTTGCTTTATTGCTTGTTCAATTATGTGTTTATTTCAGTTTTACTATATCCTGCATGCTAAGTACCTTTTAAGTACTGACGCATAATCTGCTCTACATCTTCTTGTGATGTAGGTTCAGGTTCTCAGCATCCAGATCACGCTTAGATTGGTTCGTGATCTCCAGTTCATCACCATCAGTTGTGAGTCCTCATTCTTTGAGGACAATAGTCATGTTATCTTTTAGTTTTCATTGTTTTAATTTTAGTTTTGCTAGACTTAGCTAGCGCATGTCCTAGAACTTCTAGTCAGTTAGAGGCTATATTCAGACATAGTTAGATTCAACTTAGTATTTGAGTTTGATATTTCTTTTGTATTAAAACTCTCAGATTTGATATTCAGATTTAGTATATGGGTATTCCCCATCATTTCATATTTACTTATTATTAGCTTCCGCATTAGTTTTATTTCTCAGTTTATCTTTAGTATGCTCATGATTATACCAGCAGGGTTAGCTTGGGGTCACTTGTGATTCTAGGTCCCGTGTCCGCTTCTCAGTGGTAGCTTGGGAAAGACATATACCATGTATAAAACATAGAAACCATTAAAAAGTCCTAATGCCTTTATACTTGTTACTGAACATTGTCTTATCATGAGAATGGGCCATAAAAATATTTTGACAATGTTGAACTGTCATCAATAACTTTGTTTGATCTCCTTGAACCTAGATCTTGGGATCTCCAATATTCTAGATAGAGTTTCCGCCACAATGACTTGTCCTTGGCCATAGTCTCATTCCCTTTGATAATATATCAACTCCCTCTCTAGTTAAGCCTTTTGTTAGTGGATCTGACACATAATCCTTTGACTTTAAATAGTCAATTATGATAATTCCACTAGATAGTAGTTCTCTAACGATATTATGCCTACATCATATATGACGAGACTTTCCATTATACATCATGCTCCAGCCCTACCTATTGCAAATTAAATCTCACAGTGTATGCATACTAGAGCTAAAGCTTTAGGCCAAAAATCTTTCAAGAAATTTCGGAGTCATTCAACTTCTTCACCGACCTTATTTAGAGTGATAAACTAAGATTTCTTAGTAAAGTGAGCGATACATTTCTGTTTGGAAGATTTCGAACAGATTGCTCCAACACCAAGAGTAAATACATATCCACTCGTGGATTTTACTTCATTTGACCTGGTGATTCAATTTGGATCACTATATTCTTCCAATACTGTCGAATATTAGTTATAATTCAAAACAACAGTTCTTAAGTAAATTTTAAATACTCCAAAACTCTTTTCATTGTCATCCAATGAGTTTGATTGAGATTAATTGTGAACCGACTTAGTTTACTAATAGCAAATGCTATATCTAATCGCGTACATTTCATGCTATATCTCATACTTCTCAATTCTCTAGCATGATCCAATTGTGAGTCGATTTTTCCTTCATTCTTTTGAAGTACAAAACTAACATTTATTGGAGTCTTGACAATATGGAAATCCAAATACTTGAACTTGTCAAGTACCTTTTCAATCACATCAGTAATGTCACAACCCGAGAGCACCCCTTAGTCGTAATCGGCGTACTCGACCTAGAAGAGGTCTAATATAAGCCTCTTAGATAATTCATTGCATATGATACTTAAAAATAGTGAAGAATTAAAAACTTTCTTCACACACGAAGATACATTCATTAAAATAGCAAGTGGAAGACTTCTAACTTTATACACCTATGTCTCAAAACCATGTAATACCTTTAGAGTACAACATTGGGACTAAGCCCTTACAAAACTTTAAACAATACTCAAAGACATAAAAGGAACATGTAGGGTATTGCCCTCGAATATTTGAGTACTCACCAAGTCTTCATCTTCAAACACCTTAGAAACCTATCCATCATCCATAGCACACTATGCAAAAACATGCTAAAAGGGACATTTATTGGAGAAACATGCTTTATGCCATTTGGTTAAACTTCATGAAAATACAAGTATAAGAGTCACAATACTCAACCATAACCAACATACAAGTCATTAGCCACTTTAGCACATACTCCACATATAACCCATTCCTTCACCTTAAACCATCCACCTCAAGTAACCCTTGGACAACACTTTCTGCAATGTATGGATAGCATCCCATACCACCATCCACACTAAAGCATCAGCCAAAGGCCACCAAACGTGAACTTACCACTTATCATTCTTCACATCACAAGCCATCATGCACAACTAGTACTAATATTCAACACATAAACATATTCGTCAAAAAAAATCATTTCATGATCTTAGGACCTCTATCTAAAGTTACCCTAAGACACACTTATGTAACACATGAAGTGGCCGCCCATACAACCTCTTCAAGCACACCTAAGTGTTCCTCAAGGCCACAATAGACAAGAACCTTTACATTTGAATACAATATGCTAAATAGTTCATTTCCTTAATATAAGAGAGATACTGAACATATTAAAAGGATGACAAGTCAACATTCTTCTTTAGAGTCATTTAGGACACATTTATGAATTTAGAGAACTCTCATACAATAGCCATTAAGGCATAGGGAACTCACTTTAGTATCTTCAAAGCCTACTCGTGCCATGTGTAGATAGCATCCCATACTACTACCTACACGTTGTAGAACCTATCCAATGACTTGAGTGCACATCCCACATGATGGGAATGGGCATTAACCGACATAGACCATACTAGCTAGCCATGGAATCCGGAGTCTACCCTACTCTGTGGAAGGTGTTCTACTTGCCAAGGGTAGAACTAGTATACAACCCATGTAGGCACATCATTTAGGAGATATCCAAAGACGTTCATTGTACTCTTGCCTCATACTCGGGAAGAGCTACCATCTTAACCATATCCACTCGGTGCTTAGCCTTAGTTCCCATAGAGTAATTGCATTCACATGTATGTACTAGAGAGGGCACTATCATTAGGTCTACCGACCCATAGCACATCTACCAAGAAGGGCACCACAAGGATCTACCGATCAAGGTTCATTAAGGATAACTTATTGACTTTCTTAGAGAGGGCTTTCTAACATTCCAGTCCATCAACTTTAAGTCTATCATTTCACACAAAAAGCAGTTTACCACCATTAGGTCAACCGCTTCAAGGTTTCACATTCATATAGGGTCCTAGACTCATCATGAAGGGGCACTATGCTTAGGTCTACCGGTTCAAGACATAGCCTAGAATGCCTCATTACTCATATATAGAAGGGCGCCACTTAGGTCTACCGATCTTAGACATTCATTCATTCACTTATTTAAGAAGAGGTTACCAATCTAGGTCTACCAATTCATGCACAATTAGACACTTAAGTCAAGATGCATTCATTACTCAAGAGAAGGATGCCTAAGCCTACCAAGTCAAGAGATCACATTCCATAGCTTTCATGTTTAAAGAAAAGGCACCTAAGTCTACTAATTCAAGAAATACATCACATTATAGAGATCCTTCACATTCCATCATCATCACATATGAACAATAAGAGAGGACATACTTTCAATCACAATACATTAACACTTTATACAAGATCACCTTGGGATCACATGAACACCTTTATATTCACAACATGATTACCTTTAATTCATTTGATTCTCATTCAAATCCTTCACATCACATTCACATATATGATATCATGTCAACACTTCAATTCCTCAAATAATCCCTCCAAGGCTATAAACCCAATGCATTCAATAAGTAAACAGCTCCACCATAAGTGGATCACACATCAATCTATCACAATTCTATATCAATTCTACATTAACAATGAAGTTAGGTCCACTTACCCTTTTTCAAAAGCCACAATCACCATTCCTCATTTCTCCAACAATTCACAATAGATAAGCATATATAATAATAGAAATCAACTATTTAACTCAATCTAAGAATAATTCCATCATCATTCAATCATAAACAATAAACCAACTTTAGAGATTTTGTGAAATCAAGGGTTCATAGAGTTTTTCACCTTAAAACATCAATTAAACATCAATAATATCATATCTTATCATTTTAAATCATTTCATGCAAGAACCCTTGAGTTTGAGTGAGAAAAAGGGTTTTTCATAAACTTTGAAAACTTGAAATTATTTTAGAATTGGCTCTAGGGTGATAGTGTGCCCTAGATAAAGAACTACCATACCTTTACTAAGATTCCCAAAGATAATTGATGAGGAAAGCTCCTTGAATCGAAACCCTAGCTCCCACTTCATCTTCATCTTCTTCCTTGAGTTAGAGAGAGAAGTTTTGGGAGAGGAAGAACTCTTGTTTTGATTTGGGGAAATAATGAGTAAAAGACTAGTTTTAGGACTTAAAACTATATATAATAATGATATAAACCTTTCAAAATCAACCCCATTTAATAATAATAAAAGGGGGAATTACTTAAATGCCCCAATTTTAGGCAGCCCCGTCAGAGACCACGCCCACTTGGACGGGCCGTGAAGGGGCACCACGGCTCGTGGTGGTGCCCATAGTCTTTGAGGCAGTGGATAACTTTGCCTTGCTAAGCCCCCTCAGGCTAAGTCACCTTCATGACCTCCTTCACGAGCTGTGGTCAAGACCCCTGTCCGTGAAGTGGTCCGTGAAAGTTGGGGCAGTGGCTTGGCCAAAGTGCCTTGCCTGACATGCCACCAAGGCATCTCCACGACCTCCTTCACGATCCGTCGTCAATACCACTGGCCGTGAAGCCTTGAGGAAGTGTCTAGCCAAGGTTGGAAGCCTTGGCCTTCGGCTAAGGCCCTTCCTTCCTTGGCTTGGCACAAGCCCAAGCACCCTAACCAAAATAGAAAAGGCCTTCAACAACATGGAGTCTGACACGTGCCTTGACGTTGACTCCACAAATTTTCAAACAAAACTCGGGACAACAATACAAAAATTAGAATACATAAGCTCACAAGACTAGTTTTCGAGCGTCATGGTCGTCCCTTGACGTTCGACCTCAAAACTCTTCAAGCCTCAAAAGCCAAAACTCATCATTTTAACAAATTACCTAGTTCCAAAACACATGTGAAGCTCTAGTTCATCTTATTTCATTTTAGGGTCATAACAAGTAACTTCAATGTCTTTCATATCGAAGTTACTTTCTAGCATATGCTTAGTAGCATTTATGTCAGAAATGTCTCTCTTTTGATGATCAACATAAAAACAAACAATGACCTTGTGATTTGGAGTGTCTTTAATGTAAAAACATTTATCACATTCATTAATCTTGAATTCATTTGCCAAAATAGTTTTGTCAAACTCTGCATGTCGTTATTTGGGCGCTTGTTTTTAGTTCATAAAGTGACTTAACAAGTTTACAACTTTCTTTTCTTTACCAGGAACCACAAATCCTTTGGGTTGTTGCGTGTAAATTTCTTCTTCCAATTCTCCATTTAAAAAAAAAAATTTCACATCCATTTTGACGAATTTTGAGGCCATATACCCCAACTAGTGCAATTAACATTTGAATTGATGTAATCCTAGTTAGTGGCTATTATGTATCAAAACAATCAAGGCATTTTTATTGTCTAAAGCCTATGACAACAAGTCTTTATTTTTATTTGTCAATAGTTTCATCAACTTTCTTTTCCTTTTGTAGATCCACTTTGGACCCAAAGGTTCATTTCTTGAAAGAAGATCAACCAACTCTCAAGTGTGGTTGCTCTAGATTGAATCTATCCTACTATTGACAACCTTTTTCCAAAAAGGATGAGTCCACAGAAGACATATCTTCTTTGACTAGATGGACTCATTTTCAAGAAGAAATGTTACAAGATCAAATCCGGAGGAAGTAATTTGTCCATTGACATTTACTACGCCTCTGAATGTCTTTATTAAGTACATTCTCTTTTAGTTCTTTCCAAGATTGTTTAGGCCCTTCACTTGACTATTTGACGGTTCAGACTTATGAACCACAAAGCAACATGCTTCATTATTTGTAGCATATCCAATGAACATATAATCCACAGTCTTAAGTCCTATTTTGACCCGTTTGGGAATAGTTTCCTCATTTCCATTTCTCATATGGAATAAATTGTATTGGAAATTGTTAGATCACTATCTTTCAAGAATTATTGCTTGTATAGACTTTAAGGGGCGACAAGTAGTTCTCTATCAGGATACAACAAAGTCTGAACTAACAAAAAAATTTGTTGCTCCCTTTCTTAAAAAAACGAAATTTTTTTGTTGTTGCTCCCTTTACTAACAAACAAAACTTTTTTGTTTCTCTCTTTCTGAACATACAAACTTTTTGTTGTTCTTTTTTTCTATAATGATAGAACCCCCCACAAATTTTGTGGTAAACCTGAACTTATAAGTAGGACATTCAACATTTTCTTTAAAGTTCGGTTTTTTCTTGTCAACAATTTCTTTAGATTGAGGTGAGTATGTGTAGTAATTTAATGGATGATTCCATTTTCCAAATATATTTCTGCAAAAGAAGATTCATATTTTCCACATCTACCATTTTTCTAATCATGAAAATCTTTTTATCCAACTGATTTTCAACTTCAGTTTTATACTGCCTTTACGTTTATATTGCTTCATCCTTACCATTTAGCAAATAGACATAATAGTATCTAGTGCAATTGTCAATAAAATATATGAAACATTTTTTCCCACCACGAGATGATGTTGACTTCATATCACAAATGTTAGTGTAAATCAATTCTAAGGGATTAAAATTCCTTTCAACAACACATACTTGACATTTTGATTTATTGCACTAGAAGTTAGGCAAGACTTCTAAGTTGATCAGGGTTTTCAAGGTTTTGTAATTGACATGTCTCAAGTGTTCATGTCACAAACAATATGATTCAAGAAAGTAAGAACAAAGAGAAATACTTGGTTTGAAAAGACCTTCCATGAGGTAACTTTTTTCCTACAAATATTTTGTTCTTTACCTTTTATAACTTTGTCAAATACAAACACAGTTTTAGAGTCAGCACCTTGCCCGATGTCCTTTTTAGAAGGACCTTTCCATAACATTCAATTTATTATAAAATTACCCATGACCATAATCTCATTAGTCCAATAAGGGTAATCTGACCCAAATGTTTGCTTACAACACAAATATAGAACATCACTTTTGACCAATATTCAGGTCTATACAAATAAATTTATTTTAATTGACATATCTTTTTATGAAAAATCACAATATTTTAAGTGGCACTTTTTCATCAAATAATACAATTCTTTTGAACGAGTAATATAATTATGTGGTTTTATACTAGTCATATCATATACTAGTTAAGAGAGACTCAACGACCAAAATATCAAATATACTCTAATAATTTTGTGGGTCTAACATAATACAAAAATGTCATTAAATTTCATATCTTGTACTTTCACATTTAAATTAGATAGTAAGTCTAATATTATCTTTATCACAAGTAAAGAACCCCCACATTTTAAATTTGTTCTCAAAAGTATTTTTTCAAGTATTTGAAATTATTTTCCCCATATTTTTTCTCATGCTTTCAAATTTTATACCATCAAAATACACTTTTGCAACACGAAGCCTTCTTTTGGAGATTTAATCCATAGAAACACCCATTGTAGGCACAAAAATTAGTAATTTTATGTCACTAGTGTTTTTCCCCCTTTCTGTCACAATTAGACAGACCACTTAGTATTTAGAATACTAACAATAAAGATTCAATCTTTATACAACTTGTTTCTAGTTTAACGATGAAGTTTTTATATTCTTCTAATCGTTAACCGAATGAAACTTGAATTCTGATGAAGTTTTTATATTCTTTGAATCAGTTTCACATTCCGACAGAGTAGTAGATCAAAAAGGTTTTAATCTCCAGAAACTTCAAATGCAGCACTGTTTTTTAGCTAATGATGAAGATTTTATCTTTTTCAAATCATTTCACCTTAATCGTCTTGACGATGAATTTGTACTCTTCAAGAAAGAATATTCATTCAAATAGAGTATTTAACAAATTGGTGAAGTTTCAATATTCTTCAAACCAATGCACAATCTGATTTGTTCGTGAAGTTCTTACATTCTTCAAACCGAAGGAGTAAGAAATCAGAAGAGATTTTAGTGTACAAAAGTCAAACACAATCAAATTTCATATAGAGTAGAAAATTACAAAAGTTTTTTTTTCCTCTTCTAAACAGAATACATATCAATAATAATAAAGATATATTCTCAGATCATCACATAATGACCATCTATCCTAACATTTATGAAATAACTCTCAAAACTTATAAATGATAGAAAAAAAAAATCAAGGGAAATAAAGATAGAACCTGATTTTTACTCTCATTGAATCATATTCTATCTGTCAGCAATGATTCCATTCAAGTCACTTTTCTTGCTAATTTTTTCTTTCTTTCCCAGTTTTCATCATATTCCAACTTTTCTTAGAAGACATTGAATTTCAGCAAGAAACTAAACTCATGTTCAAATATTGTTAGGAGACAACATTTGTTCATTTACTTCTTTTCATAGTTATAAAAAACCAAGAATATAGGAAAGAAATTGAAGTGCATATCTAACCTTTATGCACAAAATAATTTTTCTTATTGAAAAGAAAACTAAAGAGGTGCAATGCTTCAATGCACTTGAGAAGAAAATAAAAATAATCTTACTCATCCAAGGAAAACGTACTACATAAATTATACTCAAATATATTAAAGTAGTACAAATTCATCCCAAATCTCTTTTATCATATGATAAAATAATTTCCTTACCACAGGAAATACTATCAATATAAATTTCTTAAGCTTGTTGTCTCCTGTATCCAGATTAGTAAACCAGAAATAATAAAAGATGAAAAGAAAAAGAAAAGAACTATCCGAGTCCACAAAACCCACTGTGTCCTTAAGAAATTTCATCCTCTCAAGTACCCTAGGTTGTAGATTAATTCCTCCCAAGATAAAACGGATAAATCATTAAAGAAGTAGTGGTACCTCAAACTTCAATAATTTCAATGAACTCAAAATGACAGCAACGAATCACACAGACAGACACGATCGATCAATTTTATTTTGTAAGAAATGTATGCAAGAGGAGGAAAGAATTTGATACAGAAAAATGAGAGAGCTTCTTTATTTATAGCCAACAAAGGGCAAAGTTCACAACTTTTTGGAAAAAAACAACATTTCAAAAAGGTCACAACCTTTTGGAAAAGAATCAACCTTTCAAACAGTCACAATCCTTTAGAAAAGACACAACCTTTCATAAAGGTCACGACCTTTCGGCAAGGTGACAACCTTTCATTTCCTGTTCACACCTTTAAAACCCAATAGTAACATCCAGTTCAAACAGCCTAGATGGATAGTATAACCTCAAATCAGAATTAGTAGGTCTGCTGTAGTTGTACCAGGCATGTTCTGGACTTGAAAGTGAGCGAGGAATTCATTTACGAAAGTCCTGATCATATCCAAATTGCATTGCTACCCGATTTGGTCAATATGGCTCTTGACAATCAAAACCAACAAGCTCAGATTCCCTCAAACATCGAACGAAAGACTCCATTTCTATATCTAAAATTTTCCCTCCAACTATTGTCCATTCTTCTTTATCCTTGTAAAACTTGGGAATCGACCAACCTTCCACAGCCAATACGTATGGCCTCCACAGAAAAAACTCTCTGGATGAGTCAATAGTAGCCCTCACAATAATTGCACCCAATTGTTTCACATTGTGCCGTCAACCTATTCTCACCCCACTACCTATATTTTAATTTTGAGTCTGCTATGACTGCAAAGATACCATCCTCTCCAAAGCCCAAACTTGAACAAAGAATAATGGCAACCAAAGACTAAGTTTATAAATGTCAAATATGTCTCCTTTTCTACCTGGCACTTCTGATGAAGCAATTATCATAACCTGTTTCAATGAGCCCAAGTCCCTGTATATACTAGTAAGAACAGCAGGAGCATGCGCTAGTCGAATACCTCTAGCTAGATTAACATCTATTAAGAAAACATGAGCACCTATTTTACAGGGAAACACAAATCTTGATAACCAAAGAGAAAGAAAATCTTCATGTTCATAATCCTTACCACTATTCATGAAAAAATTCAACCACCTACTCTAATTATTGGTCTTCAATCCGATAAGATCCCTTCACACATTTTCAAGAGTTTCTTTAATCTCTACCAACTCAGGGGATTGAAGGTGGGACAAAACAGTGTCACCCAAAACAGAAAATCGTCCCAAAAATATCATCTCTTCAATAGTAACAGTAGCTTCACCCCATGGAAACACAAAACTATTAGTATCACAACACCACCTTTTTACCAACCCAAAAATCAAATTTTGATATGTCTGGACTCTATAAACTGAACTCTTGATATCTCCGTAAATTCCTGCAGCTTTCCATACAGGGTGATAAATAGCCTCCATCATTTCAACCCATTCTTTCCCTTTAATTTGTTGATCCCTCCATCCATTGCAACCATGAATGGAGTCTTTCAATAGCCACTCAGATTCGGATGGAAAAGGAATTGAAGGAGGCTTCAAATTCGTTCCTTCAGTTGAAGTAACAATTGGATTTAAGAAATGGGCATTTCTTTGTTGTGGGATTCCACCAAGTGGTGAAACCAACATCTCGTCTCTTCCATCCATCATTGGATCTTCCATCGATTCTTTAAATGCACAATTCACCTTGTTTTAGGACAAACACAGAGTGAATTTTGATTCTTTTAGGATAAGAAAAAGTACTTCTTGTGTGTGTCTTTTTTATAAGTTTAAAATGAAAATGACGGCTACAAATAGTTTATTTAGAGTGTGGTTTACATGCCACAATCTTGTTTGTACTTTAGTGAGTATCAACTTAATATTATATGTTGACTGAAATGGAGAAACTATTTTTTTTCAAGGGGTGTTAAAACATAAAAAAAATAAACATACGAGTAAATTTAGGGATTATATAAATAGAATGTATATAAATAAAACTTTTAACTTATCTACATAGTATATCTTTTGAATACATGTGGTTCCATCATTGATGATAATGAATATTATTTAAACTTTACATACATGGGCTTTTAATCCTAATCCCCGATAAATGAAGATGATTATTGTAGACTATCTGTCAACGTAAAACTGGTGAATTCTGATGGAAATAACAAAACAAAATATGACAATCTTTTTAATTATGACATATATTCACTCAGTAGTATTCCATTAATTCTTAATGATTCCAGAACTTATTTAAAAATATTCTAGACAAAACCACTTGTTTGGTGGGGTATCTTTTATAGAAAAAAATATGAATTCGGATTGTCAATAATCATTTGAAATAATATTTACAGATATACACAACACATAGTATCTATACTTTTTAGTGGAGCGGTGTCAATTGAATCTTTTTGAATATGTGTGGCTCTACCACTGATGACGATGTGTATTACTTAAATTCTATCTGCATGAGCTTCAGTTCTAAGCCTTGATAGAGGAAAACAATTGAAGTAGGCTGACAATCAATAAACAAACAATTGAATATAATGATAAGAATAACAAAATGAAATATGACGTATTGTAAGGTTTATATTATATCATAAGGTACATATTGGTATTACTTGAACTTTACCTGCATGAACTTTCAATTCTAAACCCCGATAGAAGAAAATGTTTGTAGTAGGCTAACTGCCAACATAATATTGGTGAATTTGGTGATGGAGATAACAAACACAAAACATGACAAAATATATGTGCAAATATATAAAGAGATCCAATACATAGTATGTATATATATAAGACTTTTCCACTATCAACATAGTATACTTTTTCAGTGAAGTGGTGTCAGTTTACACCTTTTGAATACATGTGATTCTGCCATTGATGATGATAATATTATTTAAATTTTATGTACATGAGCTTTCGGTGCTAAGCCCCGATAGAGAAAGACGATTGTAGTAGGCTGAATGTCAGCGTAAAACTGATGAATTTGATGATGGAAATAACAAAACAAAATATGACAATCTTTCTAATTACGACATATATTTTTTCTATAGTATTTCATTAATTCATAATGTTATTTTAGAACTTATTTTAAAACATTTGAAAAAACACTTTTTTGGTGAGGGCTATTTTTATAGAAAAAAATATGAATTTGTTTGTCATTATTCGTTTGATGGAATTAATATTTAAGGATTCAAAAAAAATATTGTATCTATACTTTTCAATGAAGTGGTTTCAGTTGACTCTTTTAGCCACTAATGATGACGTGTATTACTTAAACTACACGTGCATGAGCTTTTAGTCTTAACCTGATAGAGGAAAACAATTAAGTTGATTGTCAACGTAAAACTGGTGAATTTGGGGATAGAAATAACAAAAAAAAACAAAATATGGCATGTTGTAAGGTTCATATTATATCATAAGGTACCACTTGATATTACTTGAACTTTACGTGCATGAGCTTTCAATCCTAATCCCCGATAGAGTGGTTGATTGTCAATGTAAAATCGGTGACATATATAACAAAAAATATATGAAATGGAGTAAGGTTCATATTTTACCATCATGTACACATTGATATTAAATAGACTTTACATGCCTAAACTTTTAGTCCTAAACCCCGATAGAGGAGGACAGTTACAGTAGACTGGCTGTCATAAAACCGGTAAAACATGTGTAAGAATCCTTCTAATTACAACATATATTGACTCAATAGTATATCATTAATTCATAATGTGAGTTTACAAATTAATATTGATCATTCTACCAAAACCACTTATTATTTATTTTTTTGTGCGGTGGGGTTTTTTTTATAGGAAAAATAAATAAATTTGGATTGTCATTAATCATTTGTATAATCTTTAAATATATATATATATATATATATATATATATAT
>JAJOOH010003416.1:0-50211 GCA_029582605.1 Solanum gracilifrons | reverse complement strand
AACCCCCCCCCCCCCCACCCCATTTGACATTCGTGTCACCCCTTGATTTGAATAATGTTTTTATTCGATAATTTCTATTCCTATGACTGATTTGACCATGTTCACACTTTCCTATTGAATCTCAATCACCTACCGCTCTTTGTGGGATTCAACCCCAACTCATTTAGTTGGGTTATATACTGATTAACAACTGTTGACGCTTAGAATTGGATGAAGTGTCTTTGATAACTTTATTCAATCAAATTACACTTCAATTTACGTTATAGATCCCACAATCCCAGTTGTGGTAATTAGCCACTCATGATTCCACATAAACATTCAGAAATATAAAATGAAAACATGTTGAAAAAGTAATTACGAGAATAACCAAATCAACAAGCTACTTTGATAATTCTAGAACCAAAAATCCAAACTTCAAACTTGATTCAGTGTTAAAAGCAAAAACCAAAACTCAGAATAATGAGAACTCGTTCGTAGTTCAAAATTAGAAGAGATGATCAATAAAATATGCCTAATTAATTCAAATAAAGTGTTTAAAAAGAGTACTACTCGAAGTAGGACAAAACTGTTGGGCAAATCCACGGACGCTTTGACGATCCGTCAAGGGCTTTACAGTCCGTGAAGCCCTCCGTGATTTGTACTTAAACTCTCAAAATTGAGTTCTTCAAGGCCTTCACACTGTAACTTTTCACGGAAGTCACCACGTGTCGTGGCACTGACCACAGCCCGTAGAGAAGCCTATGGTCTTCACTTGACCAATTAACTCTTCAGCTTCTCAAGGTCTCTTCACTGGTTCAACTTTACGAACTACATCACGACCCATCATAGGTATTACTGTCCGTCAAGTTTCCCGTGGTCCTCACTTAGCATTGCCATAAGTTGCCTTCTCAGAAGCCTGCTCACTAGAAATTACATCACGGACCGTTGAAGAGACCACGGTACGTCTGGGTGTCTATGGTCTTCACTTAGAACTCCCCAAGTTTGGGCTTTCAATGCTAGCCTACTGGAAATTGCACCACGGATGTTATCACGATCCATTTTAATCTTCACGGGCCGTAAAGGCGTCCGTGATCTTCACTTGATTTGTTAGCACTCAGATTTCAGCTTGCATTTTCATCTTTTCTATCTTATTTCCCTTCCACTAGTTTCACATGTACAAACACTACCAAACACATTATATCCACATAAATACACTCGATTCTAGTATCAATTCTTAGTTTTCAAGCATCAAATGTGCTAGGATTTCGCGGCACATCAACCCCCTCAACTTAGAACCATTACTTGTCCTCAAGTGATGAGGAAACAATACATTCGGCCCTCAAATCATTCAAACACTTTTGCACTTACACAGCAGCCATCTCAAGTACAATTTGTATCAAAAACCATTAATCTAACATGAAAGGATCAATATATGACATCTCATTACTCATAGTCGATCATGCTTATGCCTGTGAACTATCAGCTAACACAATCTACTCTCAAATGCAATAATTGTGTCCTCACACCAAAGAAGTCCCTCACTCATGATAATTGGGACTAAGTACTACGCTCACACTCTCAAAGAACTTCTAACACTAACAACAAACTACCATAAGTTTGCCCTTGCTTTCTACACTCTATCTTTCAAACACCCGGAATAGGATCACTGTAGGACTTTATCGCCTTGTAACATAGGCTCAGGCTAGGGAATGGATATTTGGGTTTGTGAGTGACTAGTCCCTTGGTTTTCCAAAGTTTCATTTGCACACAACTCTTTTATGAGCGATACCCTATTTTTCTTCATTTCAGCACATCCCAACAACTATTATTTTCTTTTTTCTTTTCTTCTTTTTCTTTTCTTTTCTTTTTTTTATATGCACTCAGCTCACTAGTTGAACCTTCTTTTTCACTTCTTCTTTCTGCTCAGATTGCAATCACCCTCAACTTAGGATTTTGGCCCTGAGTTGTGACATCGCATCTTCGGAGACCAAAGGATATGATATTTACTGGGTAAGAACAAAAACTGATTTTTTGGCTCAAATCGGGTTCAAGTGATAAGCTTTTTATTTGGTTATTTTATTTTTGGCTTTTTAATGGTTTAAAAAAAATGGCCTACTACTCCTTTCCTATCCGGTTATTCTCATATTTAAGTAAGACTACTCGGGTAAGTTCTAGTTTCTATTCCTAGTGTTAGACTTCAAGCAAAACTCACACACACATGACACATGACTACATTCTTCAGTTTCTTGATTTACCAATTTATTGATCAGACTAGCAATGTTCAATATGTAAGTATCTAAGATGTCATCTAAGGATCCTAACAGTCAAATCTCAGGTCAAGGTAATCATTTCACATAGACTAGTTGTTGCACGGCTCAACACACCAACACCAACACAAACACAAGACAATAATAGTTTTCACATTAAACACAGAGTCAACCTCCATCCATCCTAATAACTAGAATGGCAGGTTGCTCACCACCCCCTCCCCAAACAAAAAGACTTTGCCATCAAAGTCAATGTAGAAAACCAAAACAGGGCAATGAGGAGGGGTCAAACCTACGGCGCTCTAGGCGCCGGTATTCGGATCAGCATTGGCACCCTTATCAACGGGTGCACTTTTAAAAACCAGGACAGGATGAGGCTGTCCACCACTCACCGGGACAGGTACACCGCTACCAGAAGCTCCAGCAAACACTGCATCTTGTTGTTGCTACTCAAGTGCTTCTTTTTCTCTAGCTTATTTCCTTGATGTCTTGCGAGCCTTATTTTCTTGCCTTATTTCCTCTTTGGATAGATCAGAAGGCATCTCCTTATTAAGATCTCCGGCTTTGTGTTTTCTCTTACAAGATTAGCCCTTAAAGAGTTCTCCCAGAATTTGTCAAGGGACTGAGTGGTAGGCTGGTCACTGAATATCTTCATCAATGACTCTGGCATGACTGGAGTGGGCACCTGTACCGGCTTTTCAACCAGTTTAGCAACTTGGGCTCGCATCTCAGCCAACTACTTCTTAAACTCTTCATTATTGCTCGATCCGGCAACCTACAACTGTGTTTGGACATTGGCCTCTAAGCTATCCATCATGTTCTTCAAAATCGCAAGCTCCTTCCGTATTTCAACTTTTATACGCTTCTCCACGGCTAACACGTCACGCTCTATGAGCTGGGAAATCCGATTGACAAGTTGGTCAATCGAACTCTTGATCTGTCGCTGATCTGCAACCAACTTTTCAAGGAAAGTAGTAGAAAGAGTGTGTAAGTACATGTAGCCTACGATGTTGATGTTGGAGGTGGTGATGGTACCTCAGAAGCTGACTGTGAAGAGTCTACCGGCTCAGTTTGGCCTTCAAGCAATTAGAGGATTACTTGTGTATGTGGTACAACAGCTAATGGATCCATTGCTCCTGATTTCCTCCCTTACAGAGAATTGTTGACATCCTGAATTTCGGAAGCTGCAGTTATCTTGGATGCCTCCACCAGTTTATCCACCAACTTATTTGGAGGAATGTTTTCATGCAAACAAAGTTTCCATATCAGATAGGGAAACGACAAACCTTCTCGGTCATTAAGCGCTCTATCTCGCATCTCCGTGGCAATGATCCGATCCACATTCACAAGGTAACCAGCCATGAGGCAGGCGACCAATGATGCTAATAATGGAGATAGTGTATTATATTTTGTTGTGGGTCGCAACTGTGCTCGAAGTATAGACCACAAGACCTTGGCATGGAAAGGTGAGGGATGCCTTTGTAATCGATACATATGGCTTAGACACCCATGCTACTGCATCTCTTTCTGTGGCAATGTAACCGGCAATCCAATGCATGATACACTCTTGTGACGTCGAATCCTCCATCTCCGATTCACTAGTGACAGCATGGTGTTTTCCCTCAAATAGGCCTATAGAAGCTGGTGATGTATACTCGGGGCCATGTAGCATCCTATTGATCGATTCCTCAGAAATGTTCATAACCTTTCCCCGTACAGTGATTGTATCTAAAGGATCCAAGGTGGCTGCAATTGCTTTCTGTGCTCTCTTTGATGTTTCAGTTTCTGCAACAATGTTCATTAGAGTGGCGGCATAGATGGCATAGAACTCTCGAGGTAGATGGCCGGTGTATTCCCTAGAAGCATTGTTCATCCACTCAAACTGGTGAATCTGGAACAGTCTGTAGATATCGGGAAAGGCCTAGATGTCTGCCATCAGTACTCTAGTCTTAGGCATGAGTGGTCTCTTCCTAAATCCCCCGACATGCTCACGATTCCATTTTTGAAGAAATCCTCTGACCTATTCACCGTTCACATAGATCTGAAACAATTAATCAGTTGTTGTCTTACCACTAGGTCAAATTCGCAGAGGTGAATAAACTGAACCATTTTATCATCTGGAGTCACCTCATCATTATCCTCGGCTGCACCTGCCTCTGTCTGAGCTCCAGTTTCAGAATGTGGTCCTACTGCGGGCGAAAATGTGGTTGCGTCTTCCTTTGACCCGTTTTTAGACTCTGCACTGCCTCTCGAACCATTATCCGATTGGCTTCTCGAACCAACATCCGATTTACTTCCCGATTCCTCCCTGCTATCGGAACTACTACCTCCTCTTCAGACTGGGGAGGAATGTCCTGGAGAATTTCCCTCCTTCTCTGTGATCTAGTAGTCCGAGGTGAGTGATCCTCAATGGTGGTATTTATTTGCACCTCGGAACTACTAGACTCGGAGTCGTTATGACCTTCTGATTGAGAAGCAGTGAGGGAGGAATATTTGGTTGCATTCTTTCTTTGGGGAGCCATTGTACGTGAAAATTACAAAACTCATTAGTTATGCAAATCAATAACATGACACACTATCGGGTAGTCAGACTTCCCCTACGTAATTACATCATGATGCCTTTCCTTAAGAATGTCGTCACCTAATCTATCATTGGGAAGGGTGCTGGAATCAAAAGACGTAACAGGAATAAAAATACAAAAAGTAAACTATACAAAATAAGTAAACTATACGGGAGCTCACACGGGCTGTGGTAGGTACCACGGTCCGTGAAGACCCTCGTGATCAACAGTTAGAGGCATGACTATGTGGGACAGTGGACTGGAGCGGATCACGGATGGCTTCACGGTCCGTGAAGTGAACCACGGTCTGTGAAGACCGTCGTTATCCTACCCAGTGAACTCCTTTTTGGCTAAGTGTGGTCCACGAGTGGTTTCACGACCCGTAGTTTATCCCACCGTCCGTGAAGCCCATCGTAGACTTACACTTGGCCCTTTTTCAGTGATCTTCTCCTCTGACAAACACTTATACCTAATGTTATCCCATTGTGCACAATTATGAAACCTATACGCACATTTGTCTAATCAATTGACCAAATCTATTAATCCCCATTTAATCAATCATAATCTACATCTCACTAAAGTCATAACCACATACCCCTAGGAATAGTCATGCAAATGACAAAAAATTCAACCGAAATTATTGGCACAACACTCATACAAGTACCATTCATGCTTACAAATAAGACTCAAACATACAGTCGGATCATCATTCATAAGAACTAAGGAAGAATTCATTCAACCCATGACTCTCAACAACCATTTTTACCCAATTTCGATCAACCCACACATGAAAAATATCTAATTCAACTAATCCACAACGAATAGGTATCCCCAATGATCATTCATCAACAATAATGCTCAAATTCGACACAATCAAGGTAGTTTTAACTTGTAGATTGATAAGTTCATGCTTATAACAAGTTAACAGTAAACTTACTTTGAATAGAATCAAAATTCTCGCCCAAAATCAAAGAGATGAATATGACTTCAATTGATTAATTAGTAGAACTACGGTTGCGACTTCCTTTATGAAATTAGAGCTTGTAGATAATGTAAAATATTTATAACCTTGGAGTAGTCGTTATGAAAAAGGAAAAAGAGAAGAGAAACTATTCCTAGCACTCGTGTTGGGTTGTGTGGTCATGACACTAGGTTAGGGACGACAGGCCGTGAAGTGTCCCGTGAGGGACACCGCGGTCCGTAGAGACATCCGTGGATATGACTTGGGTTGATGATACTTACCTGAGGTTCACGAAAGGCTAAACAGTTCGTATCAATCTTGACGGACCGTGAACCCTTCCATGAACCACTTTCCAGTAGCCTCGATATCCTGTAGGTGGTTGTGACGTACCGTGAAGTTGCCCGTGAAGGCCACCACGGTCCGTGGGACTTCCCGTGAAGGGCTTCCTGCACTAGTTCTGCAATTTTTGAGTCCAAATCTTTCCTGCACACATCAACACACATTGACTCTATAAAAACAAGGAAAAATGATAAAAACGAAACTACCTATTATCATTAACATCTTGGGTTGCCTCCCAATCAACGCACAATTAAACGTCACGGTGCGACGCAGGTTACTTGATTACGCAGACTTCTTCAAGTTTACATTCGTCCACAATTTTCACTTCTTCAGGAACACCCAAGTATGCCTTGATTCGCTGACAATTGGACTTGAACCTCTCACCCTTGTCATTATCAAGCTCAATAGAACCCGACTGGAACACCTGTGTTACCTTAAAAGGCCCAAACCATTTGGATCTCAATTTCACCGAAAACAGTTGAAGTCTAAAATTGAAAAGCAACACCAAGTCACCAGGAGTGGAGGTTCTCTTCTTAATATGCTTATCATGATACAACTTCATCCTCTCCTTGTATAATGCAGACCTCTCATATGCTCTCAAACGGAACTCATCCATCTCATTAATCTGATCCTATCTCAGGTTTGCAGTTTCACTCCAACTAAGGTTCAGTTTCTTCAAAGCCCAGAGTGTTTTATACTCAAGCTCAATCAGCAAATGACATGTCTTACCAAACACCAATTGATATGGAGACATATCAATAGGCATCTTGAAAGTTGTCTTATATGCCCATAGAGCATCATCTAACTTTCGGGCCCAATCTGTCATGTTGGTATTCATTGTTTTAGCGAAAATTGTCGTAATCTTTCTATTGGACACCTCCACTTGAGCACTGATCTGCAGATGATAACGAGTTGGCACCTTGTGCTGTTTAACCCCATATTTGGCCAGAAGCGCACTAAATACCTTGTTCTAGAAATGGGAACCGGCATCACTGATGATAGCTCTGGATGTATCAAACCTTGAGAAGATATTCTTCCTCAGAAAACCACCAACACTCTTATCATCAACACTCTTACCATCATTCTCAGGCAAAGAAACTGCCTCAACCCATTTGGACACATAGTCTAGTGCCATCAATATGTACTTCTGCCCATAGGAGCTCACAAATGGGCCCATAAAATCGATGCCCCACACATCAAATAGCTCCACCTCCAGAATAGGTGTCATGGGTAACTCATGGCACCGAGAGATGGCTCTTTGCCGCAGGCACACATCTCAATTCCTAACTATGTCCATTGCATCCTAATGAATTGTGGGCTAGTAGTACCCACACTGATGTATCTTGTGGGCTGTCCGAGAACCTCTATGATGGCCACGTACTGGAGAGAAGTGACAGGCCTTTAGAATTTGCAACATCTCAACTTCAGCGATGCATCTCCTGATGATGTTATCAGCACACACCCTGTACAGATAAGGTTCATCCCAAAAAATACTTGCCCACATCATGCAGGAACCTTTTCCTATGCTGAAATGTCAGCCCCTCAAGCATCAAGTAACAAACAACAAAGTTAGCAAAATCAGCAAACCAAGGAATAAGATCAAGAGTAGCGGCTAATACTTGCTCATCCAGGATTGAGTCATTTATTTCAAGCTCAAGTTCTTCTTTCTTTTCAGCCTCGAACCTAGACAAGTGGACAGCCACCTGGTTCTCACAACCTCTCATATCTTTGACCTCAAAATCAAACTCTTGAAGTAGAAACACGCATCTGATCAACCTTGGCTTGGCATTTTTCTTTGCCATGGTGTATCTCAGAGCTACATGATCTGTGTGGACTATCACTCTAGTACCCAGCAAGTAAGCTCTGAATTTCTCGAAAGGATACACCACAGTCAGTAGTTCTTGTTTAGTAACTGTGTAATTTCACTGTGCTCAATTTAGTGACTTACTAGCATAGTAAATCGGATGGAACATCTTGGTACGCTTCTACCCCAATACAACTCCTAAAGCAGTACCACTAGCATCACACATTACCTCAAATGGCTTAGCCCAATCTGGGCTAATGATCACTGGGGCAGAAATTAGCTTCTCCTTTAGGCATTCAAAGGCTCTGAGGCATGTCTCATTGAAAATGAATTTCACCTCCTTCTCCAAAAGCTTGTACATAGGGTGTGCAATTTTTGAGAAGTCCTTAATGAAACGCCTATAGAATCCGGCATGTCCTAAGAAACTTCGAACACCCTTCACAGAGATAGGCTGATGCAATTTTTCAATCACCTCAATTTTGGCGTTGTCAACATCTAACCCCTTTTTGTGACACCTTGTGCCCAAGGAATATGCCTTCCTTGACCATGAAATGGTACTTCTCCCAGTTCAACACTAGATTTGCCACCTCGCATCTCTATAGGGCCCTGCTAAGATTAATCAAATATTTATCAAAGGTGTCACCTACCACTGAAAAGTCATCCATGAAGACCTCCAGAGTGTCCTCCATCATGTCTCAGAAAATAGACATCATCACCTTTGGAATGTTGTTGGTACATTACATAGTCCAAATGGCATGCGTTTAAAAGCAAAGATGCCATAAGGACATATAAAGGTGGTCTTTTCCTAATCTTGAGGAGAAATTGATATCTGGTTGTAGCCAGAGTATCCATCTAAGAAGCAGTGCCACCTTTTTCCAGCCAATCTGTCAAGCATCTGGTCCATGAAAGGCATCGAGAAGTGATCCTTCAAGGTCCACTTGTTTAGCTTCATGTTGTCCATGCACATTCGCCATCTAGTGACTGGTCTTTGTGCGACCAACTCATTCTTTGTATTCGCAACCACAGTCATACCACACTTTTTGGGCACACATTACATTGGGCTGACCTAGTGACTATCAGAAATGGGGTACACCACCCCAACATCTAACCACTTAATGATCTCTTTTTTGACCACCTCTGCATAGGTGGGTTTAACCTCTGTTGGTGTTCAATGCTTGGGCTGCAGTCCTTCTCAAGTTGGATCTTATGGGTGCATATACCTGGAGGTATCCCGATGATGTCAGCAATGGTCCACCCAATTGCCCTTTTGTACCTTATCAACACTTTGATCACAGCTTGAACCTGTTCATCATTCAAATCTGCACCCAAAATCACAGGTAAAGTGTTGTTAGTGCCCAAAAATACATACCTCAGGTGACAGGGTAACTATTTCAGTTCCAGCACATGTGGCTCCTCAATAGATGGTTTTTTTGGAAGACTTGGCTTGTTTTTCAAATCCAAGTCCAGTTTCTTTAGAGCATATGAGTGTGCTCCCATTCCCTACAAAGCATTCACGGTCTCTACATAGTCAGACCGGAAATCAGCTTCAAAATTCATCAACACGGCTACTAATGTTTTAACAGCCAACCTCTCCTTAATGGTTACTCCCATCTTTTCTTCATCAAACACTTCTATCGCAGAGACCACATTCATGTCATGCAGCTATTTCATTGACATACAAATACTGAAATTTACCTCTTCTTTGTTGAGTCTAAATTTCAACTCTCCTCTCTCAACATCTACCAATGCTCGTCCTGTGGGCAGAAATGGTCTTCCCAAAATGATGGAAACCTCAAAATTCACATCAGAATCCAAGATCACGAAGTCTGCAGGAAAGATAAAAGTGTCCACCATTATGAGCACATCACATAAGATGCCCACAGGATGCTTTACTGACCTATCTGCCATCATCAACCTCATTCTTATAGGTTTTGGAACTCCTAACCCCATTTGCTTGTAGATGGCCAGTGGCATCAAGTTTATACTGGCCCCTAAGTTACACAAGGCCTTCATGAATTTGATTGATCCAATGGTGCACGGTATGGTGAATGCACCTGAATCTTATTTATTCCGTACCAGAGATTTGGTAGCAATAGCACTGCAGTGATGAACATTGTTAGTTAAATCTATACTTACAGCTCTTTTCTTTGTGGCCAAGTCCTTCATGAACTTGGCATATCCTGGCATTTTTTGTAGTGCTTTGACCAGTGGGATGTTTATTGACAGTTGTTGCAGCATGGTTATGAACTATGCAAATTTCCAATCACTGGCTTTCTTTTTAAGCCATTGGGGGAAAGGAGGAGGTGGTCTTGGTATCTGCTATAAAGGCTTATTTCCCTCAACCTCTTTCTCCTTTCCTCTTGTGGGTTGTGTTATTGGTTGAGCCTCTTCCAAGTCATCTACTTGTTCAGCTTCGGTCTCCTCTCTTTCATTTCGCTCCAACACCTATTCATGCATAGTCCCTGCAGAAATTGGATCATTAAGAATCTTACCACTCCTGGTGGCGATAGCCATGCAATGCCCGTCCTTCTTAGGATTTTGAATACTATCACTTAGTAGTGACCCATTCTTTCTCTGGTTCAGTGAGGCTGAAAGTTTCCCGAACTGCTGCTCTATTTGCTTGATGAAGGTGGTGTGATAATCTACTAGTTGGCTCATACTAGGGAAATCACCTCTCATCTCTATTTGAATCACCCTGTATCAGTTGACTCAACTTTTTGAAGAACCTTAGCCATCATGTCTTCCAGCTTAGACCGACTGGAACTACCACTTGCCCGGTCTCTATTACTTGGGGGCACATGCACACCACTGCGATCATTTCTATACCCATATATGTTCTGCCAGTTTCCTTGCTCTCTGTTTGCTGACCTGTCATATTGTCCTTCTCTAGTGTAGCTCCGACCTGAGTTTCCAGAGTTGTAACCGTGATTTCCTGAGTTATTATTCTGGAAACCAATTAGCCTCTTCATCTAGATCAATATCCTGATCTTCATACCTATTTTGTTGTCCCACAGCATTTACCTTTTCAGATTTTGAGACAATATGCTTTGTAAGAAGATCTATTTGGGTCCTCATGTGTGCTATGTCCTGATCCCTTTCTTCTTCTCTTTTCCTTTGTTCAGCTGAAAGTTTAAATGTGTACCCAAGATGTCCTACTTCTGCGTCTCTGGGGTACCATGCCTGTTATTCTTTGACACCTCGTCCATCAGTTGCATGCTCTATGAGAATGGCTTCATCATAAATAATCCTCTACACACTGCATCAGCAACATGTTTAGTAACATAATTCAAAGATCTATAGAAAGCCTGTTTTAGATGTCTCTCAGTGAAACCATGGTTTGGGAACTTCTTCAGCTTTTGGCGGAATCTCCACCAAGTGTCATGCATCGCTTCTCCTGGTAGTTGTTTATGGGCACTTATCTCATCCTTCATCTGCAGCTCTTTTGATTCTAGAAAGAATCGTTCCAAGAAAGCTTCCTTCAAGCTGGTCCAAGTTCTGATTGAGTCATCCGGCATCTCATTCAACTAGTTGGTTGCCTCTCCAGTAAGAGATAATGGAAATAGCCTCAATTGCATCGCAGTTTGGCTAACTCAAGAAATTTCTTGCGATTTGCAGATTGCCACAAAGTTCATCAAATGTTGGTTCGCGTCATCACCAGTTGCACCCCTGAACATACCTTTCATATTCAGCAGTTGAATCATAGTGCTGGTGATTGTGAATTTCACGCCTTGAGGTAGTGCAGGTAACACTGTCGCTCTTGTGGCTCCAGCTCCATCCAAATCTAAGTTATTCTCTTCATACATCATTTGAGCTGGATATTGTGCTCGACCCCTTGGAGCTAGTGGTTGGCGGTGGGGAGGGATTATTTCTTTCACTCCTGGTTGTTCATCCACAACCCTAGGCGGGTTATTCACAGCATTCTGTTGAATACCTCTTGCAGCGGTTTCAACCTCCAATCCCAATCTTTGCCTCTAAGCCTCAAGTTCTTGTGCATTCACCATTTTTCAAATAGTCTTTCAAAGTTCTGGGTCGTAAGGAATCAAGGGAGCTCCTTTACTTCTAGTATTTGGCATACACGGTAGAACTCACCTGAAATAGACACAAACAAAGAACAAGATGTAAAATTACGAAATATAACTACAACTTGAATAAAAGCTAGTAAAACACTTCTGAGTTGAAATTACCCAGCAGCAGTGCCAAAATTTGATATGTCCAAACTTACACCTCAATTAAGATATATAAACGGTCAAATTCAATTTATAGAACTCAACGTGAGTTGAGGTCGATCCCATAGAGAATTTCTTTACATAACTGATTTCAGTGTCGCATTTACTCAAATGTCATTATTATTTCCTAAAGAAACAATTACAGAAAGTAAAATGGGTTTAGTTGTGATGTTCTAATAACTAAAACTTGTAATCAAAATCTAGATTAACAATTAATAGAGTTTTCAGTTCTCAAGTTGTTTCAATAATTAAAAGAAACTAGGATTATGTTCTCCATAACGTTCACCTAATGGTCTTCTGTAGTTGAGTTTCAGACAATTTATCTCTACAAAATACAGACGAGTAAGATATATCTGATACTTGTCAGTATAATCAGGTAATGTTCACTCAAGTCCTCTCGGTCCCAGAGTGTTACTAGTTTTACCCCTGTTTAGAATGGTGTTAAAGTTCTTTTATCTCGAACTTGAACTTTGACTCCATTTCTTCCAGTTAATTTAGCGTTTTCCTAACTATTATTTTTCTCTCAAAAAAATAATTGATAAAGGCTCACTCCAATGCGTGCATTCATCAGAATACATGAATAATGAAACATAGATTATAATTTGCAATTATAAATTGCCTATCACTCGTTTTACGGAATTACACTTCGATTTACGTCATAGATCCCACAATCCCAGTTGTGGTATTTAGCCACTCATGATTTCACGTAAACATTAAGAAATATAAAATGAAAACATGTTGAAAAAGTACTTACAAGAATATGCAAATCAACAAGCTACTTTGATAATTCTAGAACCGAAAATCCAAACTTCAAACTTAATTCAGTGTTAAAATCAAAAACCAAAACTCAAAATAATGAAAACTCGTTCATAGTTCAAGGTTAGACGACATGATCTATAAAATATGCCATAATTAATTCAAATAAAGTTTTTAAAAAGAGTCCTACTCGAAGTAGGACGGAACTATCGGGAAACTCTACGGACGCTCTGATGCTCCGTCAAGGGCTTCATGGTCCGTGAAGCCCTCCATGATTTGTACCTAAACTCTCAAAATTGAGTTCTTCAGCTTTCACATTGTAACTTGTCACGGACGTCACCATGGGTCGTGGCACTGACCACGATTCGTACAGAAGCTCGTGGTCTTCACTTGGCCAATTCACTCTTCAACTTCTCAAAGTCTCTTCACTGGCTCAACTTTACGAACTGCATCACAATCCATCGTAGGTATTACGGTTCATCAGGTCTCCCATGGTCCTCACTTAGCATTTCCACAAGTTGCCTTCTCAAAGCCTGCTCACTGGAAATTATATCATGGACAACACCAAGGACCGTTGAAGAAACCACGATCCGTTTGGGTGTCCATGGACTTCACTTAGAACTCCCCATGTTTCGGTCATCAATACTAGCCTATTGGAAATTATACCACGGATCTTATCAAGATCTGTCTTGATCTTCACGGCTCGTAAAGGCGTTCATGATTTTCACTTGATTTGTCAGCACTCAGATTTTGGCTTGCATTTTCATCTTTTCTATCTTCTTTCCCTTCCACTTGTTTCACCTGTACAAACACTACCAAACGCATTATATCCACATAAATACACTCGATTCTAGTTTCAATTCTTAGTTTTTAAGCATCAAATGTGCCAAGCTTTCACGGCACATCATCCCACCGGAGAGTTAGTATGGGTGCCAATCACGACGGTCTGGGTTGTGACAGGATGAATGGTTATGCTAAATATTAGTTGAGTGTCCAACGCTTCATGTAACTTAACCTAGAACTTATAAGTAAAGTGAGTGCCTTTGTTGAGATGATAGAAGTCGGCACCCCGTGCAACCTTACTATCTCCTTGACATAGGTCGTAGAAAATTGGTGATATTTATAATCAAACTTAACCAGAAGGAAATGGGCTGATTTAGTCAACCTATCAATAATAACCTAGATAGGACATAATTTCCCATGGTTTTGGGAAGAGCCCCCATGAAGTCCTTGGCTATTTTTTCCCATTTCCATTCATGAATGAACATCTTTTATTGTAAACATGCATGCATGTAGTGCTCATACTTCACCTATTGAAATTTTTTACACTTAGACACATGCTCAACAATCTCTTTTAATTATGCACCATCAATAAAGCTTTCTATGGTCCCTATACATTTTGGTTACACCCTGATAAATCGAATACAACAAACCAAAAGACTTTTCAACACTTTCAGGATCAATTCATCAACCCGGGTAACAAAAATTCTCCCTCTGAGATTGATCACTTCACTTGTGTTCAATGTAGCATTAGTAGTCTCCACAAATATCACTTTGTTCCTCAGCTTATTCAAATCCTCATCCTCAAATAGTTTAGCGTTGATTTCCTCTATAAATATGGGCTTTAGCTCAAAACTAGCCAACACCCCACCCTTTTCTGAAATCGTTCCATGCATGAACATAGATTCTAGGGTATGAATCTCTCCATCTAAGGGTCACTTGGACACCCGTAAGAAAGGGAAATTGTCCATGCCAACTAGCTTTTGGCTCAATGCATCTTCCACTGCATTTTCCATGCCTGGTAATCAAAATAACCTCAATCACCCCAAGGTCTAGAAGGAACACTATATAATCCACATTGCCCTTCATTTCTAGAAATCCAAAAGTGAGGCCTGAAATTGTTAGCAAGACTATCCCTAGGGCTAATAAGTAAGCAAGGCTATGCAAAAAAAATAACCCTATCACGAGAATGAGACTCACTAGAGCTGCTCTGAAAGCGAAAACATTATCGCTACCCGCACGGCCCTCGCGATACAAATACTCTATTGTATGAACATGGTAAACAACATCTATAAAGGACCTACCAAAAAAATAACAAGGTTATTCTATCAAATTAACCACATATGAGCTTGTTTTGGACTCAATAGACACTGACATTACAGGGTTCTTGAGCATATAGATTTATTGTGATATCACTTCTATAGGTCGTATTGGCTGAGATTACAGGTTGGGTAGACTAAGCCAATAGGTTGAATAAACCATGCCTATCGATTGGGTATATTCTTCCTATGAGCCAGGTAGGTTTTACCTATATGGTAACAAATATGTATTGTACCAGAAAGCCTCATATTAGCATTGATTCAAGGAAAATGTATATTCAGACGGTTGAGATCATATTGTCATTAGTATTCAGGTATTGGGGTTAGTATGGGTATTTAGCAATTTGTTTGCTCAATAGGGATTGTGTACTATTTGTACCTTCTAGTCTTTTAGGGGCCAGGTCAATTTATTTCCTGGTATGTGCTTATATTATCTTGGTATATTGAGATAGGGAATTGTACTAGTGTTTCACCCGTGCCCTTTTCATTAAACTTATATTTCAGTTTCAAATTTAAATTTACCTTACATGCACGGTACATTATTTTGTACTGACGCCACTTTTCTTAGGGCACTACGTTCATGCCTACAAGTCTTAAAAGACCAGTAGGCACACTTGTAGAGTAACACAACCTCCTATATAGTTGATTGGTTGACTCCTTTGTTCCATGGGTTTCTGGAGTCTAAGAGGTTTGGTTATTTTACTGTTTATGGATTTCTGGTAAGCTAGGGCCCTGTACCATCCAAGTGTTACTTTCATAGAGGATTGAAGACTAGTGTGTTCGGTTGTATAGCCTTGTTATTGGCCACATTGGCCTTACTTTATTGTTCATTGTTGTTTCATAACTGTTAGACATATTATATAGTTATGTACTTATTTTCAACTTATGTATAGAGATCATGATGGCATTATTGGGCCACATAGAGTTAATGATTTCCAAAATACCATGGTGGCCTAGACGATCGAAACAAGCTAGTGTGGTAGCTGGTTATTAATTTATATAAAATATTGGGAATAAATGTTTTCATTGTAGAGCTGTTGAGATTGGCCTTTTCGGCCGATGGATTATTTTTAAGTCGATGTACACTTGCCTTTTTTTCTTAATTGTGTATATGGATTCCAGGTTTCATTAGCAAGTGGTTTAGCAAGGTTGGCTTGGGCCTATATTTTGGTATTAGGTGCTAGTTGTGCACCTCAAGTTTTAGGGCTGAAAAATTTGGTATCAGAGCAACGTAGTATCCTAGGTAGTGTGCAAGCAGTGTCAAGTAGAGTCTTTTTGATAAATTAAATGTACACCACATTCTATAAGCAAGAATCTACACATATCATTTAGGAAAGTTACCCTTATTTCACTTACGTCATTTCTAATATTATATGTTACAAGAACGTTAGATACATATAAATGCATTTCAACCCTATTAGATGAGTTTAACTCTTCTTCTCTAGGTCATAGAGTGCTTTGAAGCAAGTTATAATGTGTGCACTCATTAGAAGGCAATCATTCCAAAAGTAGAGACAACATATGCAATTACCAATCACACATTACTCGTATTTGAATCTATAGTTATGTTTAGTCATGATTCCCACAACCCTAGTTTTGGTGTTTAGCCATTCATTATTTCAACAAAAGAAATAGTAGAGATTATCAAAAGCAATATAATAGACTAACAATAATAGGAAACGACAAGTTTCTTGATTATCAACACTCGCGAACACGATGTTTTGATCCAAAGAAATCGATCAACAAATGTGTTCAAAAAGGAAACAATGTTTTTCTCAATACTCAGAATATCTCAATTTATCAATGATAATTCAAAATTATAACCTAAATAATTAAAATAGTCTTTGAAAAGAATTCTATTCGAAGTAGGACTTATGATGTCGAACATCTTCACGGGCAGGGTGATGGTTCGTCTATGGTCTGACGGCTCGTCAACCCCTCTGTAGTCTCACACTTAGACAGTGTGGCATCTCCTTTCACTTCTGGTCTTCACGAGCTACTAGACGGCTCGTCTTAAACTCCACAGCTTGTCTAGTGCTCCATGGACTTAAGGCTTCACTTAGGTAGCTACTTTGTTCAATGCCTCTCTTCCACGAGCCATAAGACGGCTTGTCTACTAGACCACAACCCATGTAGCCTTTTGTATAGCTTTTTTTACTTCATTTTCAAACTTTCTTCCTATGATTTGCATCCAAGTGTTTCACATGTACAACATTAACAGAAACCATTACATCTAGAGTGACCAGGATGTAACCCTGGCATCTCGTACAATCTCTGATAAGGAAAAAGACATGAAAGAGATGAACCCGTCCTCAAATCATGAGGACTCACTAAGTCTTCAAATGCTCTAAGTGTAATTACTAGCCACAAACTGCAAACCCTGAGTGTCGGACCCTACATTTGGGGAAATATAGGAAAGAGTATGTGTTAGTACAAATATGTACCAAGTATGATAGCCATTCATAAACATATAAAAGTCAAGTAAAAATGGACCATTTTATGATAAGCAAAGACCAACTAAAACATGAGATACAAGAGTTAGAAAACATAAGTCGTAAAAACAAGGCCAATGCATGTCAACATCCTTAAAACATTTGTGAGATACTTCCTCAAGTAACCTTGACTCATTAGTGTGGGAGAATTTCCATTAACCAACATGTAAGATCATGTGAGCTATCAACATGGAATCCAGCGTATACCCCACACTGAAAAGAGGTGTTCTCACTTGCCAAGCTGCGAACCATGAACTTCTAGCTTACGTGGATCCACTAGCTAATGTCTATCTAGAAAAATCCTATGTTGGCACATAGTTTATGGGACATCGGTAATCACCACTTTTCCACTCGGTGCTAAGCATAATTCCAATGGAATATTCATTATTCTTTTTTTCTTAACATTCATGGGACATGGTTAATCTCCTCTTGTATTTGCATTAGAGGTCATGGGTGATCGCCGCTTGACTCATCATTAGAATAGATCCTTAGCTTTGATTCATTTTAGGTGAGAAGACCTTTCAACCTTAGAATCTTTTATGTGAGAAAACCTTTTACATTCATGCTTTCATGTGTATACAGGAACTCCTTTCACTACACAACAATAATCTTATTGATACTTCATTCTCAAAGCATCCTCAAAACATTTTTATCAATTTCATAATAACATGCATATACTCATAAAATCCTCTTTCTTAGATCGTAACCCACTTTACATCATCATAACCTAGAAAACATGGCTTAAGCATGGGTTCATGGGGATTCATCATAAAATCAGGGAATTATATCAATTCATGCATAATAGTTCATAAACCAGTTAAATAAATCAACATTGAAAGAAACCCATGATATAGAAGAAAACCCTATCCCAATTGGGGATTTCTAACTTTATAAATTGAAGAATTTGGAAATCCATGGAGGAAAGGGCTCTATGGATGAAAACTATCATAAAAGTTAAAATCTTGATTTCAATGGAGGATTGGAGACTTGACTTGAAAACCCTAGTTTTGTTCTTCAATTTCTAGAGGGAGAGATATTTTGGAGGGGAAGACTTGTTCGTCTTTTATGAATTTTAGAGAATGATTTCAATTGGGGAAATTTAGGGGTAAAAACACTTATATTGGTCTTTGGGTAGAGGTTAAAATGACATAGTATTGAGTTAGTACGATTCAGGAAAAAGACCAAAAAAACCCTGACTTAAAGCTGACGCAACCACTAGACAGTGGCCTTCATGAGCCGTCAAGGACCTTCATGAGCCGTTGTGGGAGTTGTGGTCCTTGGCCAGTGGCTAAGGGAGAGACCCCCTACTGCCTTGCCCTTTTCACGACCACCTTAATGGGTCATTTTCTCGTTTACAACCCGTGTAGAGGTTCGTGAGAGGAGGCTAACTTTTGGATATGTTCTGCCTCCCCCACACAGGCGTCATAATGACATGTGTGCCTCCCCACGGTCTGTTAAGGCCCTCGTGGGAGGGTTCCCTACTGAGCAGGTCTGGAGGACTTATCACGGGTCACTACACGGACTGTGGTCCCCTTCACGGCCCGTCTGGGGCTCTGTGGAGGGTCCAGGTGTTGGCATGTGAGTCCTTCCCTATTACCCTTTTCTAGGCCTTTCTCAAATCCGAGGTATTACAACAGGTTGGTGTGGTTCTTAGTCTACTGGGTGCTTCTCAGGGCAGAGTTAGTTTGACTAGTCCTAGTAAGGTTTTGTCGTGTGTTTCTAAGTATCTTTTTGGGTTTTTGAAGTGGGCTCAGCATAGTCCCAAATTGTTCCCTACAGATCAGGATTTGAGTTAGAGGTTTGGCCTTGCCTCTCTTGTTGGCGTCAAAGCATTTGATAGCAGCAAGGTCTACCTTTTTAAAGGTTGTTAGTCATATGAGGGTCATGTAACAAGAATTTCTGAAGGCTTACAACGATAGTGGTAAGATGCCTCACCATCAGTATAAAGGTAATATCATTTTACTACAAAGTGGGTGATAATTCAGTGAGGGTCATCTTCCTCCTCAATCTGTCAAGCCTATGGCATTAGAATCTTAGGTTCCAAGGAGTTTTGATGTAGGTCCTGGTGCCTATGGTAGGCAGAGCTTGATCCAGACTTCTTACAGTGATCATTTTAGGTCTTCCGGTGTTGGGTCTCATTTTATTCCAGTTAGGTCTTCACATCAAGTTGTTCTTTGTGACGATTTCTATGAGTGTGGTGAGGTATGCCTCTAGGTCAAAAAGTGTCAAAAGGCCATAGTGCAGTTGGCTAGGGGTGGTTCAATGCTTTGCATATGTAGGCAGGGTAGCTCACCACATTCTTTACACTAGGTTTCATACTATAAAAGTTGTTTTTATTGTGTGGGATTGGACCACTAGTCCGGGGAGTGGCTAGGCGAGGGTCATTTTTCCATGCATTGCAAACATCTGATACTCCCAGACCTTGTTGTACTTGTTGGGATCTTGGCTATCGTTCTAAAGCTTATCTCTTGTGTGGACCATGGTGAGAGTTGTTCATTTAGTTTTGCATCATGGGTTAACCACGCATTTGGTCAGAGGTGGTACCTTGAGTGATGTTGGTACTTTTTCACACATACAGATTGAGATCGGGCACGATCCGTTCCATGCTTCTCCAGGTTGACAAGAGGCCGAGGCTCCAGGTATCTCTCATTTGGATGTGATTTTATACCTTTATTTATTTATTTCTTCTTTTCTTTGTTTAAGGGGGTTTTAATCTCCATTCTTTATCGGTTTGACTTGTTATCTATCACTTTATTGTTATGGTGACTTTATTTGAAAATTTTGTTTATGTTATGCCTTCCATAGTTTATTTCTATTAGTAGTGGATCGACTAGGCTATGTTGCTTCGATTGGGAGTAGTGGTTGAGTAACTCCCAATGCCTTTGTCTTGACGGTTTGGATATAATATTGGTGTCGCGATTGTTGTATCCTCTTTTACCACCTTTGTTGCATGTGTTTGTAGTGACTTTGATCCTTATTAGACAGGTGGCTAGACCACCTTTTCTTGGTTTGATATTTGTGTGTTTTTTGGGGCAATCCGTCTTAGGAGGTTGCATTAGTTGTGGGATGTGAAGCTTGTGTTTGGCGTACTGGGTAGCTTGTGGTGTTCTTTTATTAGAGTTGGTGCCCATGGGCCATTATTGGTCAGTTGACTATAGTTATATGCCACCTACTGG
Organism: Solanum gracilifrons; assembly: GCA_029582605.1. Classification (NCBI taxonomy): domain Eukaryota; kingdom Viridiplantae; phylum Streptophyta; class Magnoliopsida; order Solanales; family Solanaceae; genus Solanum; species Solanum gracilifrons. Next base: position 29,551 of record JAJOOH010003416.1, on the reverse strand, counting down.
CTCGGTTTCCCCTAAACTAGGGTAGTTGACTCAGATTAACATTGCTGGAGTAGTTTGCAGGCACTTGGTGTGGCTGTTTTGGATTTTTCTTTGTAGAGATAGGTCACAAGAGCTGGACTTAATGCAGCCTTGTCGTTTGTGGGGTTTTTGTCCTATGGATTAGAGTGGTGTCACGACCCAAAGTATACCCTCAGTGTAACATGGCATATAGAACCCCGAGAGGCCCTAAACAAGTGACTTAGCATAAATCATACAAGATAATAGAAATAAAGATTTCAAAAGTAGTAATCTTATGTCATAAAAGAAGTTGACAAAAACGGAAGTCTAACATAGTCTCAACAAGTCATCTATTACATCAAGAGGAAGTGGTTGGGACGTAACCCATACACCACATAAAGTTTTCTGAAAACTAAAATAATACTATAAAAGTGTCTTGGTCCCTCAAATAATCGGAGTCACTAATCTTTAAATCTGAGAGAGATCAACTAGCCACAAGTATGCGAGGTAGGAGCGTCAGACCCTACATTATGAAAAAATATAGGCAGAAGTATGCATTAGTGCATGGAATATACTAAGTATGATAGCAATGCATAAAAGATATGAAATCTTGCTAAAAAGGACCTTTCATGACAAGCTGTGACCAAGCTAAATCTTATAAAAAAAATGTTAGAAAACACAGGTCCTAATCATGAGCAATGCAAGCTTAAAATATTTAAAACACTTTGTGAGATACTTTAAAAGTAACCTTAGTTCATTATTTTGAGATGTTTACCATTAACCGACAAAGACCGTGTGAGTTATTACATGAGTCTAGCCTACGGTGGATCCACTAGCTAATGGCTATCTGAGACAACATCTTATGGCAGCACTTAGTTCTAGGACTTAGGGACTGCTGTAAAAGGTCTACGAACACTAAACGAAACCTTCATCCCAAAACCCCACTCGATACTAAGTAAAAATCCCATGGAATATTCATATTATCATCCATGGAAAAGTACAATTAAGATATTAATCAAAGCTAGAAACATCATAGAGTAGCTCTTTAGACCAGGTGTGAGAAAACCTTTCACCATTCACGACATTTTCATAATAGCTTTATAATATCCATAGTCATTAACTTCATACTAAAAGTATCATACTACTGATGATATTAGTTTTAAAAACTTGATCTATGATCATTAATGGCATATTTGTATACCATACTAATCCAGACCTAATATAGGAAAATAATCAAAAGCATTGACGGTAAATCTAGATATTATTCATGTCATGTGGCCAGGTTATAATGCTCAAATTGTTCTCCAAAACTAATCAAAAGGGAAAGAAGACCTCGTCAATAAAAATACCCAACTAAGACTTCTGGTGCAAGTTTATGCCACTAGGCGTTTTAACTTTAAAGCTTTGGACAAAGTCAGACTTTCTTAAACAATCTTGATAAATGTGCTCAAATGAGAATTCAATCACCACACTTAACTCTGGAGCATCAAGTTTAGACTACAATGACCTTTCATGCAGTTCCCGAGGCTTCTAATATCATTTTGAGCCTATTTTTTTGAATCTGTCTTAAAATACATCTTGGGTATGGGACCAACTTTTCATGGACACAGCCTCAATTAAAAGTTCTGAGGGTTCAATTGAGTTTGGAATGTTGAATTTAGTAAGGTAGCACATCTTTTTATGTGCACGGGATTATGAGCAAATCTCAAGCATCACATCGACGTATTTTTCAACTCCAAAGTTCAGATGGTCTATCTTGGGCTGGTCTCTATGTTCACGGGCATGGTCCTCATGTTCGCAAAGAAGGAGGAAGTTTTCCCTCCATGTTTGTAGACCTGGTCCTTGTATTTGGAGAGAAGGAGGAAGTTTTCCCTCTGTGTTCACGGATCTAGTTTCCGCATTAATGGAGAAGTGTGATGTTTTCCCTCAATGTCCATGGACATGGTCACTGCGTTCACGGCGGTCTGCTGACTTGTCTTTTAATTAAGACCAACAGTTATTTTATCTGATCTTTCTTTAGTGTTTTTGTGATTGTGGGATCTATGGAGCTCCAAATTGGGTGATTGCAAGTGCTAGATATTTGTCTTGATTGTGGATATGTTTAGAAGTATTCCAAGAAGTTTCGGTAGCACTAGTGTGAGGTAAGTCTGTCCCCGAAGGTGCTTCCATATCTCTTTAATGATGACTTGAATTGGATGACATCCTTTGGGCTGTTTAGGGCATCGAATTGTGTCCCATTTTGGGACACAAACTCGGTAAGTTGTTTTTGATATTTTGGCAGATTAGGTTTTACGATTCTTGGTGTGCGTCCCACATTCTCATTTTGACTTGATTTTGGGTCAGTCTCCAATTTTTACATAATGTTTTGTATGAATTGCATGTGATTTATGAATGTATTGCCAAGTATTAGCCTTCCTTCTATTAGTCTATCATTCCTTGATTCCTCTAGGAGCATTGTACTTATGGTGGGATCTTTAGTTTTGGTTTGTAGCCTAGTTTGTGCCTTACCATGTTTACCCATATTAGGATTGACACTTGTCGCCTTAGTCTAGGGTTGAGCCTTGGATGACTTAGATATGTTTTATCATCCTTTTAGCTATGAGTTTCTCCTTGTAGGTATTGCTTGGGCTGCTTATGTTACGTTATTGCTTAAGATCGCAGTTACTCATTGTAGCCATAGGTTGTCTTTAGTTGTGCTCGGTTGGGGGTAACACATTGTTCCTTAGTTATATACCTCCTCCTATTTGATTATAAATATCTTCTTGTTTACTTCACTCGTTGATTAGCCATTGTTATATATTTGGGGCTGAGGCGGTGATCAAGGATCAATTGGATTCCAGGTTAGTTCTTCTTGCCTTGGAAGCGTGGTAGTCTTCTTATTGTATATATAATTATGAGTGCCTTGTCTGAATGAGAGTCATACCACTTGGATACATTTGACATACTTATTTTTTAGATTTATAAGGCATCAAAGACATACTTCTTTTCTACTTGAAATTTGAAAGGCATGTGGGATATGCTCAACTTCTACTTGACCAGATGGCATATCAACTGTAATAAACCTCCAAGTCATTTATGTGTTTATGACTTTTGTTCATCAGCTAAAGCGTTCCTATAGTTATCCCAAGTTATTTATGACTTATTGGGACTGATAGTTCAGTAACCTTGTCTTTCATTTGGTTTTTTATGCAAATTTTTGTGTTTTGGAGCTTTTGAACCTTGAAGGATCATTTTAGATCAAATTTTTGGGAAGATGAGCTCAAAGTCCAATTTCGATGATTCCATAAGCTCTGAAAAGGTCATTTTAGGCTGGTAACATGGTCGGCAAGGCTCCCGAGGATTCCGGTTCGAGCTTATGCGATTTGGCATTTTAACTTTTAAGTCAAGGCTTATGCTTGATCTTGGTCAACATTCTTGATAAACTTTCCCAAAAGACAATTTTGTAAGTGCGGTAAGCTTCAGATGTCGAGTTTGGTCTAGAACGACACTTCGTGCAGATCTCGAGGCTCCTACATTAATATTGAGCCCATTATGGATTTTGACTCAAAATAGAGGTCAAGTATGGAACCTACTTATTATCAAGACGACCTCGTATAATTTTACTTGTATTGGTATTTTTGCTTCACTTATGACTATTTTGAAGAATGTTTTTTTTTTTTTTTTTGGCTTTGACATGTATAAAGTTGTAATGACCTTTATGGTCATTTGCTTGTTTTTGTGTGAATTTTACTGTTTTGTCTATTTCCGTAGCTTTTATGTAATGTTTGTGTGATATTGGGATGAGTGACATGCTTCTCGAGATAGTCAGGAGAATTTTGTGTGAGTTTTTTCATTTTTGAAGCCCTTAAGTTGGAAGAATTAACTTTGGCCAGCATCCAGAGAATCTGGTGTCGTTTGTGATTTCTATGAAATCCATCAGCTCCGGAAGGTCCATTTTGAGCTAGTGGCATGGTTGGTTTAGGTATCAAGGCCTTGAATGTAAGTTAAGCCTTTAGTCAAGATTTTTTTGGAAGTTTGATAAATATTTGACGTCGGTCAATATTCTTGGTAAACCTGTTTGAATGAGAATTTTGTTAGCATAGTTAACTTCGGAAAGTCGAGTTTGTTCTAGTATGACCTTTGGTTTAGATCCCACGGTGATCAGGATGATTTTGTAGAGTTTGCGTTTTGTTGGTTTTAGTTTTAATTTTTTGCAAGTGTTGACTTGGGTCAACATTTTATCAAGAGGATCTCCATTGACTATTTCACCAATTCCGTTGAGTTTGGAATGTCGTTCTTAGTAGGATAGTATAGTCTGTTTACGTTCACGGGGTTCCGAATGAATCTTGAGGACCTATTTGGAGAAGTTTTCACCTTAGCCTTTGGCTGATTCCAAAGATCTTGGTGCGACTGCTTTAGCGACCTCCAGAGTGATTTAATGGTGGTAGGCCATCTAGGGCATGACTTGTCAGAACCTGATTTCTCGAGTCATGATGATACCTACTATAACCCACCAGTAGGTAAGCCAACTTGTAACCAAGAATGTCAGTAATGGGTATAGGGGTAGAAAGAAAGCGGAAGCGACAACTAAAATGCAGAAACAAACCAAAAGATATATATATAGCAAAAGACTAGCCAACAAAATACAGATGGAGACGTGTGCTCACCCTCGCCTCCGAATACCAGCGTTGGTAACTGGTGCACAAACCTGCATCACAAAACCAATGCAAAGTGTAGTATGAGTACCAAAACAACAGGTACTCAGTAGGCATCATAGGCTGACTGAACAAAAAAACTAAAGGTATTATGAAATGCTAGAATCTAACACAGAGGTCAAAAGAGCGAAATTTTAAAGGAATGCACATAGTTGTACTAGAGAACTTAAATGAAGTAAGTACAATTAACTAAGCCTAACTAGACTTTCATAAGCCTCAAATGTAGACTTGTGCACAAGTTTAAGTAATAATCTGTGTGAACACCTAATTTTTGACGTGTTTATTTTACTCCTACAATATATAGTAATGTATTTTCTTATATTTTATTTGTATTTTGGGTTGTTTGTCTTTGTTTGTATTGTTTTTTTTAATTGGCCCAAATGACCCAGTTTGATTGAATTTGGTTGATTTAGACCAAATCCTGATAACCCAATCAATTTTGACCCGATCCAATACAAATGGTCAAGATTGAATCTCAACCATTCATGATATTTTGATCAAATGGCTCTTATAGGACCCTACGAAAAAAAAATACAAAAACTCCAAAAATAAAAAAAAATTATTTTGATTTTTATTTTCTTCTCCCCTTGCTTCCACCTAACACCGGCCGGCCACTGCCACCGTCGTCACTGTCGCCGGCGGCCACCACCCCTTGGCTAGAAAAATCTCCAAAAAATTTAGCATTTCTTCCTTTCACCCTCCTCTACACAAATCCGTAAACATCCTTATCCATAGCCAAACTCCGTAGATCTAAGAAAAACCAAACACAAATCTTCATTTTTTTCTTTAGATTTATGAAGTTCCGGTCATCCCTATTCTATACCATTTACATAAATGTGTAGAGCTCTTCAAGGGATATCCTTTGGTATACATTTTATGTCCAAAATCCATCAAAAAAAATTCCGGCGAAGTTTTTCGACGACCCCCATTCACCCAAAAATTTATGTCAATATTTCCCCCCTCTCATCCTCTATCCAAATCCGTCATTATCACATTTTTTAACCATATAAGTTGTTTTGGTGCTAGATTTGTATTGTTTTGTTAGTGTTCTTTAAGTTTTATCATGTTGAAGTTTTTGCTTGAATTTTATTTTTTGAATTTTGTTTTATTTTTTTATTTTTTTATTTTCTGCCTTATTTGTTGTGTTTGATCTTCAAAATAGTTTGGATTTTGTGTTAGTGGATTGGTTTTCTATTGATTTTTGGGTCTTGATCAAATGGGTCTACATTTTGGGTCTATTTTAAATTTTCAGATGACCCATTTAGCTATTATTCAATTAGTGAATAAAAGAAATGGGTCATCTAAAAGGCTTTTTAATTAGTCTTATCTTGGAAAAAGAAAAAGAAAAAAGAAAAAAAAAAGAAATTTTACTTGGGTGGCACATTGAGAAGGCAATGAGTCAAATGCATGCATTGACTCTTAAGTTTTCAAGAAGAGTGAATGTTAATATTCACCATTTATTTAAACCCATTCTTATTTCATTTCAAAGGAAGGACAACAAAAAAAAAAAATAAGAGGGAAAATTAGAAGAAGAAAAAACCATAAGAATAGAGATTAGAAAGTCTTCTTCTAAAAAAGAAGAAAAAAAAATTCATCATTGTGTAAGTTTGTGGTTCAACTAATTTGCTTCCACTATTTGCTTGTCATCACATTTAGATATTTCTTTTTACATTTCACAATGTAATCTTAAATTAATGTTTCATGTTCTTTTTATATTTTGATTAAGTTGTTTATATTAAGTTTGTTTTGATTTAGTTAAGTCTATTGTGAATTTTATATGATTATGTTTTATTATTATGTACATATATGTTTATTACTAATGTGGTGTTTAGTTTAATTTTACCTCATCGTAGAATTGATAAGTAAGCTCATGTTTTGCTAAAGAAAAAAATAACAATCTCAAAGTCTTTTTTTTTTATATAGTTTCTGGTCACTAAAGAAAAAAAAAAGAGAGGTTGTTTTTGCAAAAACAAAACACAACATTGGTCATTTTTGCAAAAAAATATAAATCTGGTCATTTTGTAAATCCTTTTTTTAAAAAAAGAATATATAGAATTTTTTTTCTCTCTTAAATAAATATATGAAATGAGTTATTGAAACAAAAAATGCAAAATCGGCTACTTTTGGTTAGTAATTTAACTATTAGATAAAACTGACTATAATTGCAATATGTGCCCATTTTGTGCAAAATTGAAAAATTTCACTAAAATAGTTATTTCTGAAATTGTATCAATAGAAAAAAAAAAGGAAAAATTACAGAAATCCACCTTTTAGTTTACTTATTACCATTATCCCCTATAAGTTTTATAAATCTCCAAAATCCCTCATTTTCACGCATAAGATTAGTGTATCATCGCTTATATTATTGTATCTCGCGCATCAGATTAATGTATTAGCGCTTATATTATTGTATCTCACGCATCAGATTAATGTATCAACGCTTATATTATTGTATCTCGCGCATGTATCAATGCTTATATTATTGTATCTCGCGCATCAGATTAATGTATAAGCCCTTATATTATTGTATCCATTTGAAGGATTTCTGTAATTATAAACTTTGAAGGGATAAATTGTAATTCTGCCTTAAAAGTATGTGATTTATGTAATTTACCCAAAAAAAAATTAGTATATCACTGCTTGTTTTAAAGGGGGCTTAGTCATTATTCTATTTTTTTTTTAAAGAAAATATACTTTTTAAAAAAAATATATATACTTTTTTTCTTTTGTTGTTATTGTTAAGTAGTGATATATATATATATATATATATATATATATATATATTTGTTTTATTTTTTTTTTAGAAAAAAAAGATGTTAATAAGCAATTTGCAAAAAAAAGAAAGAAGATCATTTTCATGTTTATATGTTGCAACAAGTTCATTTATTCATAAATTTTTTTATTATTAAATAAAATTTGAGTTATTAATTATCAGTCTTTTCTTTAAAAAAAATAATTTAAAATATCACCATGTGTTCGATTACGATCCTTGGTGTGAAATTTTTCTAAAAAAGGAGGTCTTGTGTGCGGTTACACTCCTAGGTCAAACATTTTTTTTAAATTTTTTTTTAGCAACTAACACGAATTTACTTTTTTATCCAAAATAATATTTTTAGCTAAACATGAGTTAATAAAGCGATCTTCCTAGAACCACGGGACTCGGGGGTGCCTCACACCTTCCCCCGGTCAATAAAATTCCTTATCCTATCTTAGTTTCGTAGACTGAAAAATAAAGAGTTGTTTTCTTTTAAATTAGGATTACCAGGTGACTTAGAACACCTAAAAAACTTAATTCCAAGTGGCGACTCTATAAAAAAAATAAAAAATCTTTTACTTTATTTTAAAAAAAACAACCGTCACATCCTTAACTATTGAAAAAAAATGAAGTGGTGTGACAACTTGAAAGGACTTCATAAGCCCGATGAGTACACATAATACCTATAACTACTAAGAATAGGTCATGGTGCGTCCAGAGCCAAAGGGTGCATAGGCCGGACCTCAAACTGCAAATATATCTCCCAAAGAAACCATAGAGGACGTAGTTCGGACGTCGAACCACCGATAGGCCTCCAAGTACCCAAGAGCAAGACGATAAATATCATCTCCATAGAGGATAATGATCCCGAATCACGGACTGCGGCTGAAGATTAGATGTTCAGACCTTGAATTTACAACTAATAGTGGAGCACCATGAAGAGGAACCACGTCTCGAATATAGATACGAGCTAACCTCTTGATGCTGAACAAAGATTGAATGGGAACGAAGTGCGCTAACTTTGTCAATTGATCCACGATGACCAATATACTGTCAACCCTCTAGAAGTTCGAGGAAAAACCCACAACAAAGTTCATGGTGATCTGATCCGACTTCCACTCTGGAATGATGATCTCTGAAACTCATCACCATGCCACAAATGCTCGGTCTTCACCTAATAGCAACACATGCAACGGGACACATAGTTTGCAATATATCTATTCATACCGCTCCACTAACAAAGCTGCCTCAAATCACGATACATCTTTATGGTGCCCGGATAGATAGAATATCTGGAGTCATGGGCATCACGAAGGACCAACTGAATCTAATCCACAACTATCAGAACACAGATACGACGACCAAATCTCAAAACCCCATCTGAATATAAGGTAGTATGTCTGGCATCACCTCCTAACACTTGATTTCGAAGGGCAACCAAGGCCTCATCCTCGAACTAGCAACCCTGAATCTGCTCCAACAAGGAAGACTGAACTCCCACATAGGCATACATTCTCCTAGAATTTGAAATATCCAACAAAATCATACTATTGGCTAAACACTGAATGTCTAAAGGCAAAGATCTCTCCACAATAGGAAGGATAGACTACTTATACACACTACCTTCCAGATTAAGATGTCCGCTACAAGATTTGCGTTGCTCAGATAGTAGAGAATTGAGAGGTTTTAGTCCTGCAAGAACTCAGTTCAATGATGCTGCCTCGAATTAAGGTTTCTCTGACTCATGATGAGTTTGAGATTTTTGCTCATTTGAGGCTTTTTTAATTTATCAATTAGTGTCCTTAATGCATTTTTATGTCCATATATAATGATTTATTGTGTTTTGTAGCTATAAAGGCTCAAGGTCAAGGCAAGGATGTAATCACACAAAAAAGGCTTAAAACATGTTAAAGGAGCAAAATCGTGATATTGATACTTGCCAAAAGACACTCGATGACTCACCAAATGCACCAAAACTGACAGAGTCTTTGACTAAAATGCGCAAGACATGTCAGCGAGAAGAAAAGTCGATCACCGACTCACTGAACTTACTCAGTGGGATGACATATGTTCGCCGAAAGTGACAAAACGTTTGGTCTAAATTGAAGGTCAAAAATGCGAGATTGGGTGATATCGGTGACTCATTGAATATGAACGATGAGCTCCATGGAGCTCGCCAACTTTGGTTCAAACACTTGAAGCCAAGAAAATGCAAGAAGAAGAACAAGTCGATGACTCTCTAAATGAGTTGGTGAGCATGACTTACATCTCCGACTGAGAAATTTGATGAAGTTTTTACTAATTTTTGGAAAATTATAAATAGCCAAAAGGAGAAAGAAAATGTATAGTTTTGCTCATACAATTGGATCTGAATCTTTTTTTAGCACAGTACAATAGAAACTTCTATTTTGTAGTATGACAAACAAGCTTGTAATCAATAATTTTTGGGGATTTGAAAGTGGGTCTCTTTAATTGTAGTTGCAAATCAACAATCCGATGACCGAGGGTGTTTTTGGTATACTTTCTTGTAAATTTTATATGATTGGCTAAAACCCTTATTATAGAGGTGTCCAAATGGAGGTGGGTTTTCATTAAATTGGTGGGATAATGTATATTGCTCTGTTTTGCTTTGATTTCTATGGATTTTATTTGATTATCATATATTTAATTTATGAATTGAGGTTGCAAACTTAATTATAGCTTTAGATCTTTGTATATTGATTGAGAGAGAATATATGAAGTGGGTAACTGAGTTGATACTTACATATTAGTTGGAAATTCTTTATTTGATTGAGAAAGAGATTTGGGACTTCAGCTCTAAATTCTAGTCTTGCTCAAGATAGAAAAATTATGTCGAACTGTTGAGTTGTTTAGTTAATTACACATGAGAATGTTCGAGAGGAATTCTTGTAATACACATATTGTGATTGATACACTTAATATGTGTTTGAGATTGACCCAACCTATCCATGGGTAATTAAGGTTATTGAGCAATCACATTGACCAACCTTTTGAAATCGATACCCACTTTCGCACACTCCTAGATTACCACTTTGTTTGCTTGTTAATCGCTTGTTTCAGTTTGATTGATCGGAATTGGTTACCAAACAATCTTAATTTGATAATCAAAATTATTTTAATTATTGTTACTATTTACTTGCAATGAATTGGGATACAAATTGACTTCGTAATTGAACTCTTTCACATACCACTCCTTGTGGGATTGGACCCCGACCTCATAGGTTGGGTAATTAGATTGCTAATGACCCCTTTCTTATTTAATGGTCTTACAAATAATTTGAGTGTGATCAACTCATAATTTACTGAAGACTCATGTGGTCAGTGTAGATCTAACATCGAACTCCATACATGTAGTGCCTCTAGATCTCAAGTGCAAAAACTATTTTCGCCAACTCCAAGTCATAAGTGGGGTAGTTGTGCTCATGCAACTTACATTGCCTTGATGCATAAGCTATAACCCGACCCCATTGCATCAATACATATCCCAAACTAATGTTGAATGCATCACATTACACTGCGAAACCCTCAACCTCAACTGGGAGAGAGTCAATACAAGATCGGTGGTAAGTAACTCCTTGAGCTTCCGAAAGATCAATTCACACTCCTCAAACCACTCAAATGGAACATCAAGGCGAGTAAATTGGGTCAATGGTGTTTTAATGGTAGAGAGACCCTCCATAAACCATCTATAATAGTCCCCTAGTTCGATGATGCTCCAAATCTCAGTAGTTGAGGTGGGTCAAGACCAATAACGAATAGCCTTAATCTTTACCGAATATACCCTAATGCCATCCTTGGACACCACGCTCACCAAATATACCTATCATTTTTTTTGTCTCTACTTGAAATTGAATCTGTGTATTGTATTATTCATCCATTCTATTGATTTCTAAGATAAACCTTAGGTTTAGAATGATGAAAGTGTAGCATTGCTTGAGTTCATCTTATAGATCTAAACTCGACTATTTAATATCATTTCATGTTTTACATTGTATATGCTCTTTACCCTTAAGGAGCAATATAAGCTTTATTTTTTCCCGATGTGATAAAGTATCAATAGAAACACTTAGTAAGATCACTTGATTAACAAAAAATTTAATTTTAGTCCTAAATTTCCACCAGTGAGATCATAAATGCACTAATCACAACTAACGATCATATGAATACCTTTATTTTCTTCTATTCCAAAACTGATACTAGTGTTATGTTTAAATGCATGTTATTTCTTATAGGATTTTGTAAAAAGCAATCAAAAAAGCGTGACAGGGAACTATGAAACATTAATGAAAATCTATTAGGAATTTAAACAATGTAGGTTCAACCTTTAAGGTTCGTCGTATCGAATCCATTGAATTTTTTAAATTATTGATCCATACAGACTAGTCATCAAAATTTTAGTAGATATTTACACATACATTCATATTTTGCATCAACTGCACTTGGTGAAAATGAACCCATTGCCACAACACTATACCTGCCTCTTATGGAAACCCACACTTTCTATTAAGACCAAGTCTTCAAACAACCTTGCACATCAGCCACCCATCAGTGTTGTCAAAGACACACTTAAGCCCTAAAGCAAGGCTTAAAATGTGATGAGAGCTTCACTTCACTATATGTGCGCTTCAATGCTGTCAACAAGGTTCTGAGACATATTTTTCCTTGTCAATGAGCCTCTTCTAAAGTGGTGACACTAAACAATTGATATTTCAGTTTATCTGTTAGGAATTTGCTTTTTCAACTGCAATTAATTTTATTTTTACTGTTTTATATTAGATAAGACTTAGTCAATTAGTTGTTAGACATCTATTCCTATTATTTAGGAGTAAGTTCATTAGTTAGGGATCTGCTAGTCGTGGGTTTACTGCTTTCTGTTTTTCATTCCAATCTTATAAAGTTAATTTGAAGACATCAATAAAAATGTTCTTCTACCGATATTCTTCTTGACTTCTCTGCTTTCTAATAACTCATACTTCTGAAATTTACCAACAATTGCTATCTAGGGCTTTTTATCTTGCGGGATCTGTGGGTATTTCAGTGAGTGATTGTTTCAAGTGACTCAAGCACCACAACCAGAAACAACAAAAGATTAAGCATGGAAGAAAGCTCAAGTTTCTCGGCAATGGCACCTCCTGTCTTCAATGGTGAAATTTTTCACATGTGGGCAGTGAGGATGAAAACTTATCTCGAAGCTTTAGATCTTTGGGAGTCAATCGAGGAAGACTGTGAAGTTCTTCCGCCCCGGAAACCCAACAATGGCTCAACTCAAAAATCACAAGGACAAGAAAACCAAAAATCTAAGGCAAAGACATGTCTTTTTTCAGCAGTCTCTTCAACAATTTTCACTCGTATCATGTCTCTAAAATCAGCAAAAGCCATCTGGGATTTACTCAAGTTAGAATATGAAGGAGATGATCGTATCAAAGGTATGCAAATGCTGAATCTCATTAGAGACTTTGAGTTACAGAAGATGAAAGAATCAAAAACCATCAAAGAATACTCTGACAGGCTTATGAGTAGAGAAAACAAAGTAAGATTACTTGGTTCTAAGTTTAAAGACTCACGTACTGTTGAAAAGATTTTGCTTACTATACATGAAAGATTTGAAGCCACCAATACCACTTTGGAGAACACCAAGGATCTGTCAAAAATCACTTTGACGAAATTATTGAATTCATTGTAGGCTCAAGAACAAAGAAGGGTTATGGGACAAGATGGAATTAGAGAGGGAGTATTGATGGCCACACATGAAGAGAGTGGAAGATACAAAAAGAAAAACAATAATAAGAACCAGCCAACAAATGGAGAAGGAGAAGCTCGCTACAACAACAAAAGGAAATCATGTAGTATCAAAGGAAACTATCCTCCTTGTATGCATTGTGGAAAGAATGGGCACGCACCATCTAAGTGTTGGAAAAGGTTGGATGCTAAATGCATTAAGTGTAACCAACTTGGGCATGAAGCAATTATCTGCAACAATAAATTGCAGCAGCAAGACGCAGACGCCCATGCTGTTAATGAACAAGAAGAGGATCAACTCTATGTGGCATCGTGTTTTGCAAGCAATGTTTCAACTGAGGCTTGGCTGATTGATAGAGGATGCACACACCATATGACTCATGACAAAGAGATATTTAAAGACTTGAAGCCTACCGGAGTTACAAAAGTCAGAATAGGTCATGACGGTTATATTCTAGCAAAAGGAATGGGAACTATTAAAGTTGAACACAATCAGGTACTAAAGCAATTTCCGATGTTCTTTATATACCAGATTTGGATCAGAACTTGTTAAGTTTTGGTCAATTGTTGAAAAAAGGTTTACAATTGTATTTCGAAGATAAACATTGCTTGATCAAGGAATCCTCAGGACATGACTTGTTTAAAGTCAAAATGAGAGGCATAATTTTCTCATTAAATCCATTGGAGGAAGAACAAATGGTGTATTCGGCAAGAGAAACTGCTACTAAGTTATGGCATAAGAGACTCGGACACTATCATTGCTTCTCAAAATGCAAGAATTGGTGATAGTCAAGAACCTTTCTAAGCTGGGAGCGAGTTCTAAAAATTGTCTGGCTTGTCAATTTGGAAAACAAAGTAGACTTCCATTTCCAAAGGCAACTTGGAGAGCAACAAGAAAGTTACAGCTGGTTCACACCGATATTGTAAGACCCCAAAGGACTCCTTAACTTAAAGCTAGTCTTTATTATGTTATTTTTATTGATGATCTGACCTGAATGTGCTAGATTTATTTATTGAAGTACAAATCGGAGGTCAAAAGCATTTTTTGGAAGTTGAAAGCGAAGTTGGAAAATGAAAGTTGCTGCAAAATTCAAATTTTACGATCTGACAATGGCAAGGAGTACACTTCTCATCAGTTTGGTATATTTTGTGAAGAAACCGGGATTGAACGTCAACTTATTTCTCCTTATACTCCAGAACAAAATGGAGTTAGTGAGAGAAGAAATAGATTTATCATGGAGATGGCAAGATGTATGTTGCACGAAAAGAATTTGCCAAAGATGTTTTTGGCAGAGGCAGCAAATAGAGTTGTGTTCCTACAAAATCGACTTCCCTCAAAAGTTGTGAAAGATCAAACTCCTTTTAAAGCATGGTATGGATATAAGCCTCCGCTGCATTTTCTTAAAGTGTTTGGTTGTCTTTGTTTTACCGATGTACCTCTGGTCAAATGGGATAAACTAGATAAGAAGGCTGCCCCGAGCATTTTTATTGGGTACAGTAATGTTTCAAAAGCGTATAAAATCTTTCAACCCGAAGGTGAGAAGATAGTTATCAGCAGAGATGTCTGATTAACGTTTCAAGGACACTTAATCCAGTTCTAAGCGTCAACAATCGTTAGTCAGTATAATAACCCAACTAAATGAGTTGGGGTGGAATCCCATAGGGAGTGGTACGTGTTTAAGATTCAATAGGAAAGTACGAATATGCTCAAGTCAATCATAGGAATAGTCATTTACGAATAAAAACATAATGTAAATCAGGGGGTGATACGAATGTCAAATACATGGGGTTTTGATTTTAACTATCAGCTACAACAATAACAACAAATAACACGAAGATAACAGTAATGAGACGGGTTCTTGGGATGTGATTGGATTATAGGCTAAGCTAGACAAATGGGTAACTGCAACTGTTAGTAAATAGCTGTAAATTAGTGAATAAGCTAGACTTTAGAGGGGATAAACTTTCTCTCGAACAATTAATCCTAAATCAAGTCGGGTTCTCTCGAATACCAACAACCATGCAAATAAGAATAACCTTCACTTTAGTCCATTCAGTCTCTCAAGATGAATGTGTGGAAAAGGGTTTATGATTCACTCTCTCGAGCTGAATCCATGACAACCCAATACCCACATACCATCAATTCAGTAATCTTGGTTTTAAAACCTCTCTCTCGAGCAAGCCATAAAAGTGAAGGTAGAACTGCATTTGCAACTACAATTCTTTAAATTGAACCATAATTACTAAATGAAATCACTTCTAAACAACATTTAAACTAACAATTAGCAATACCCACAAGCTAAATCAACCCATAATCATATAATCACACCCTAAGAATTGGGGTTTTAGCTAGACATCATAAAAAATATAAAAATCGTTACCAAATTGTGTTTCCATCAACTGGGTAAGATTAATTTCGTCTTTACAAAGGTCCAAATTGAAGAATTTCGAAGACCCACTTCCAATTTCTCAAAAATGGAAAACTTCAATTCTTCAAAGCTAAGGAAAACTTAGTCTCAATACTCAGAGTTCAAACTCAAAAATTACTCTAATGTATATTGAGAATAAAATTTGATACAAAACATAATGTTTGAAAATGTATTTATAGTCGCCAAAAATATGCTGCGAAGGGCCATTCGGTGCAGTAAGTCGGGCTTGGCGATCCGCCCTTTGGTCAGTTCTATCGCCTTTTTACTTTGGCCTTCAACATCCTCAAGTTTTGTAAGTTTGGGCGATCCAACACTGCATCGCCGAACCACTTGGCGACACGCTGACTACTCCATTCTCTTGCCAACTTGATTTTCTCCTTCAGGGCTTGGCACAATGGAACTTTAGGCGAGATGGTGGCTATTCGGCGACTCGCCAAAGGGACTTGGCAATCACCAGGCCTTCAATTATTTGCTTTTTCAGCTCACTTCGTACCTTTTTTCAAGTTAGTGTCCATGCGTTGTTCCTCAATCAAAATACATGGAAATCAAGGATTTTACATTAGTTATTGGCACAAAACAAGCATTTGAGGACACAAAATCTATCCAAATAAATCCCTAAATGAGTCCAAATCTTGGACTCATCAATGTCCACTTCATGGAGAATGAAGAATGGGATTGGAATGACTCAAGAAATTCCGTCCAGAAAACAAGCTCGTGGTTAAATGAAAGGGATGATGATCCACCAGTTAGGGGAACTCGATTGCTCTCTGATATATATGAGAGATGCAATGTTGCGATTCGTGAACCTGCTAACCCTAAAGATGCTCTTAAAGACCCCAAGTGGAGAAATGCAATGGAGGAGGAACTGTTTATGATCGAAAAAAATGATACGAGACAACTTGTTGACAAACCAGAAAAGTAATTGGGGTAAAATGGGTGTTTCGAACTAAGCTAAATGCTGATGGTTCAATCAACAAGCATAAAGCAAGGCTCGTAGTTAAGGGTTATGTGCAGATTTTTGGTGTAGATTATTCGGACACTTTTGCTCCAGTTGCTAGGCTCGACACAATGAGATTGCTTATAACTATTTATGTACAACGTGGCTGGAAAGTGCATCAGATAGATGTCAAATCAACATTTCTTAATTGCATTCTTGAAGAAGAAATTTATGTTGAGCAACCTGAAGGGTTTGTTATAAATGGAAAGGAAGATAAAGTCTATCGACTACATAGAGCTCTTTATGGCTTAAAACAGGCACCAAGAGCTTGGTATAGTCGAATAGATGATTATTTGTTCGATCTCAATTTTGAAAAGAGTCTTTCCAAATTCACATTGTATGTTAAACATAATAGCAGTGAGATTCTTGTTGTTTCTCTTTATGTGGATGACGTTTTGATTACAAGGAGCAATGAAAAGCTAATTGATGAGTTCAAGAAAGATATGATGCAAGCTTTTAAAATTTCTGATCTTGGTCTTATGACATATTTCCTTGGAATGGAGATTACACAAGGAAAATATGAGTTTTTCGTTTGGTAGAAAAAGTACACAAAGGAAATTCTCAAGAAATTAAAAATGAAAAATTGCAAAGAGATTAGTACTCCTATGAAGCAAAAAGAGAAACTAAGTAAAGATGATGGATCCGAAAAGGTGGATGAGACATACTTCAGAAGTTTCATTGGCTTTTTAATGTATCTTACAATAACAAGACTCGATATATTGTACGCTGTAAGTGTTTTATCAAGGTTCATGTATTGTCCTAGTGAAGTACATTTGTACAACCAAAAGAGTTGTGCGATACATCAAAGGAACCATCACCTATGAAGTCAAGTTTCAGAAGAGTCAACCTGTGAAGCTTTGTGGGTATTCTGACAGTGATTGGCGTGGTTCCGAGGATGATGCAAAGAGTACTTCAGGGTACTGTTTTAGTCTTGGTTCTGGAATTTTCTCATGGAGTTGTAAGAAACAATATATTGTAGCTTAATCTACTGTCGAAGCTGAGTTTGTGGCAGTTGCAGCAGCAGTAAATCAAGCATTGTGGCTGAAGAAAATTCTTGTTGATTTGCATATGGAACCAACTGGAAGCGTGATGCTTATCGTGACCAACGACACTAACCTACGGTACGAGTGTCTACGATTGTCGATAATATAGTAACCCAACTAAATGTTGGGGTCGTGTCCCAAGGGAATGGTTTTGAGAATTAATAGAAAAATAAAATTTAGTTCTAATTAGTCGTAGCTAAAGACATTAATGAACAAAAACATTGTAAATTAAAGGGGGTGACACAAAAGTGTCAAATATCAATTGGGGGTTTTGTCACAAGTAGTAAAAACAACAAAAATTAACAAGAAAATCAAGTATGGGGGAAGGTTCTTGGGGTATGACCGTAATACAAGTTGAGATAAATCGCTGGGTACATGCTTTTGATAGGAAATTTACAAGATAATAGTGATCAGGCTAAGCTTTAGATGGAAATAAGTTCCCTCTCGGGCAACTTACCTCGTTTCAAATGGGTTCCTCTCGGACACCCACTTGCCACAAGAAGACCAGCCTACGCCTTACCCCACTCACTCTCTCGAGATGAGTGTTAGGATATGGGACTAGGGTTCACCCTCTCGGGATGAACCTCATGTCGACCCACTCCTTAGGCCATCAGTCTAGTGGTCTTGGTTTCGTGACTTCCCTCTCGGGCAAGCTGAAAACACATGGGTGATTTTGTATTTGCAACTACAAATCCATTAGATTACACCACAACCACTAGGTGAAATCACCATTAAAATACATCTAACTTATCAGCAAGTAAGACCCAACAACAGTATCAACACATATTTGCTAAATCACACCCCAAGAATGGGGTTTTTTAGCCACACATCAAGAAATAACAAAATACACCTAAAATGTTACTAAAATCAAATGGGTATAAGAAATTAAACCTTGATTTAAGCAAAGGAAGAAGAATGGAGAAGACCCACTTCCAACTTGGGGAAGGTGAAATCCTTCTCTCTTCAAGTCTCCCACAAAACCCTCTCCAAACTTGAGATAAAATATCCCAAAAAGTACTATTCTATTATGGAAATTAAAATAAATGTTCGACTCCCTAAAAATTAATAACAAGTTCAGTATTTATAGACTTAGAAAATAGTGCTCGCGGATCTTTCGGCGAGGTTAGTCAATGTCGCCGAATGACTTGGCGACTCGCCCTTCTTCTGTTTCATTGTCATTTCGTGCTTGCCTTCAACATTTTCATGTTCTGGACCATTGGACAATATAGTACTGCTTCGCGGAAATATTCGACGAAGCGCCGACTGCTCCTTCATCGCCTTTTGTTCCTTCTTCTTTAGGGCTTCACGCACTGGAACAAAGGGTGGAGTGAATCCCTTCAGCGAATCGCTTAGTGTGCTTGGCGATGCTTAGGCTTCAACTTCTTCGTTCTTTTCAGCCTCTTTTGTTCCTTTTTGCACCTAAGTGTCCATGCTTCCACCAAAACTTCAAATACCTGAAACTTAAGAGTTTTCATCAGATATTGAGACAAAATAAGCATTTGAGGACACTATTTCTATCAAAATAAAGCTCTAAATGAGTCCAATTTGTGGACTCATCAAAGCATCAAAGTGTTCGTGGACAATGAAGCAACAATAGCTATATCTCATAATCTTGTGTTTCATGGAAGAACTAAGCACTTCAAAATCAAGTTCTTTTTCTGGAGAGAAGTGCAAAAAGATGGAGATATAACTCTTGTCTACTGCGAGACGGAAGAACAATTGGCTGATATATTCACTAAGCCTTTACCAGTCAGCAATGTTGAAACCTAAACCCTCTTCAATGTTTTTGCGGGTTAAACTCAACCCGCCCCGCCTCCGCCCTGCACCACCCCTTGCCATCCCTATGCGCATGAACTTGTCGACATTATATTCTCTTCAATGTTGAAACCTAAACCCTCTATGCTGCATATAAAGGTGTTAGCAGCTTAAAATTCACCATCTAGGCAACTGTACTTTAACTTATGCACTACAATACTGTCATCTTTCCTACTTCTAGGAAAGGTAAAGAGATATTCCTTGAAGAACTATTTCTCCTAAATATATGTATTGATTTTTTTCCATGTTTATTAATAAATATAAATATGTAGAAGCTAGTAAATTGGTAGCAAACAAAAACATCTAACTTTATTCTACTCATTATTGAGTATTCATGAGCACAACCTGGATTAGAAAATGTTAAAAAATTATAAAATGATGAAGAAGTAACCAAATTCATCTATTTTCATCCATGGCTATAGCCTACATATATTGTATAACAACTGTTGAATTGTGATCTTTCTCAAGCTATCCCCTTCTTAATATCCATACCAAGAGGAACATCGGAAAACCACGAGATCTTGATTAGATTAGGGAGTTTGTTGCGTCCCAAAGTCGAAGCCGATGGAACAGCCTGATAGGAAGATCAACAGATAATCTGATCATATGACTTTCTACTAAAATATAAAACGATTTAATTGTTCTTCATGAGCTAATAATAGACAAATGGATCATCCATAACATTTTCACACGCTAAAAAAAGTTGGCATTAGTATTTTGGTTCAGAATGCCTTCTTTTATGAGTTAAAAAAAAGAATTTATTCACTTTTGTGATGACCAAATAATCTAGGCTAAAGATACATTCAATTATGTATCGAGATTTCTAGTATACTCCAAATTTAACCCCATCTTAGCGTAAATATTACATATCCTTAGAAATGGACATGAATGAGGATGAAACTTAATCCAAATACAATATTTGATGTTCATGATTAAGCTCATTTTGAATAGTATGCAACTAATTCCTCTAACAAGGAACTTTTCTTGCATAATTTGGATATCAACTTAATTCATGTTAAGTCAACATATATGAGTATACACTACTTAGGTGAGGTCACATGTGTTATGAAGATCAAAGATAACAGATTCTAAAACATAAAAGCAAAGTATTTGATACCAATACAACGAACCTGCTTCAGAAGGCTCAGGTACATGAAGAAGCTTAATCTTTTTAAGGGCACCAGGATTTGGTTCCAATTGCATAGTTCGTTTAGAGCAAATCTCTTGCTCATCCTGGAAGGATAAAACCTTGTCAGTTATGTCACAAATTTAAAAATAATTGTTGTCGTCTTGTAAATTTAAACATACTTTGTCGTTCAACTGTTGAGGCATATTTGGAATCTTCTCCAACTGTTGAGTCATATTTGGAATCATCTTCAACTGTTGAGGCATATTTGGAATCATCTCCAACTGTTGAGGCATATTTGGATTCTTCTCCAACTGTTGAGGCATATTTGGAATCATCTTCAACTGTTGAGGCATATTTGGAATCTTCTCCAACTGTTGAGGCATATTTGGATTCATCTCCAACTGTTGAGGCATATTTAGAATCATCTCCAACTGTTGAGGCATATTTGGAATCATCTCCAACTGTTGCGGCATATTTAGAATCTTCTCCAACTGTTGAGGCATATTTGGAATCATCTCCAACTGTTGAGGCATATTTGGAATCATCTCCAACTGTTGAGGCATATTTAGAATCTTCTGCAACTGTTGAGGCATATTTGGAATCATCTCCAACTGGTGAGGCATATTTGGAATCTTCTCCAACTGTCGAGGCATATTTGGAATCATCTCCAACTGTCGAGGCATGTTTGGAATCTTCTCCAACTGTTGAGGCATATTTGGAATCATCTCCAACTGTTGAGGCATATTTGGAATCATCTCCAATTGTTGAGGCATATTTAGAATCTTCTCGAACTGTTGAGGCATATTTAGAATCTTCTCCAACTGTTGAGGCATATTTGGAATCATCTCCAACTGTTGAGGCATATTTAGAATCTTCTCCAACTGTTGAGGCATATTTGGAATCATCTTCATCTGTTGAGGCATATTTAGAATTTTCCCCAACTGTTGAGGCATATTTGGAATCATCTCCAATTGTTGAGGCATATTTAGAATCTTCTCCAATTGTTGAGGCATATTTGGAGCTTTCTCCATTGAGCGGCTGGATGATACATGAACATAAACAAAGTTAGAGATCTTCTTACTTAGCAACTTCAACAACCAAACTGATGCTTATATTATGTAATATCTAATATCTAAGGAATAACTAGTCATCAAGAAAAATAACAGAGAGAATTGGATAAATTCCAGAGACTTCACAGTCATAATTGCTTTACATAAAAGACCATGACACTTTACTTTATGCTTTCCCTCTCTCTATGGCCCTCTTTTGTATGCACTCTCCCTTTTCAGCCTTCCGACAAGTAAGTGACATCTTTCTATCTTCTTCAATCCTTCTCCCATTTCAACTATACCATTCATACTTGCATTTTTCTCGTTCCTTTCCTCTGCCTTTCACCCTTTCCAGCCAGACCCAACCAACACAACCACTATCCTAGGCAAAAATTATGGGCATCCATGTAAGCATCAGATCTCTCCAGAAAGGACCAGAAACTTTTAGTGATTTCTAACAAGTTCTAGCCAACATTGACAATATCCCCAATTAAGTTTCTTCGTCGCGCTACCAGCTAGGTTCTATTTTTACTCCTTTTCTCTTTATTTTTTGATTTTTAGTAGTTATTTCCATAAATATTTCTTATGGTTTATTTTTTCTCTTGTTCTATGTGGTTATTGTTTTTTATAATTCATGTTACCTATTTCTGCCTTGCTGCCATACAAGTAGGGTAATTCGGAATAGAGTTTTCCTCAATTTATGCTATATGTCTTATTAATTCGTGCATACCATCAGGAATAGATTTTTGAGAAATTCCTTCTTTATTAACTTGTTGATTTTTGCTTACTTTTTACAATTCCCGACTCTTAACTTTAGTTGCTCCCTATTTTGTTTGTATCTACTTTAGTGTCTTTGGTGAACGATATTGGATTAGGGTCATATCTTCGGATAGGACCGAGGGTAAGGAAATAAGTGGTAAGTGGGGTAAGGTTTCTTTAAGGTTATAGGTAGGGCCTTGGAACATATGGTAATCGATGGGGAAATCCATACAACTAGTGAAGATCCTAAAGAAAAGGAAGATTAATCCTTGTGTCTAGGAGACCAGATTGGAGGTACCAATGAATGAGATACTGATGGATTTAAGTTGTGGTACTCAGGAATCTCGAGGGATAGGAATATAGTAGGTATTTTTGTAGACGAGGACTTAAGGGATCAAGTGGTGCAGGTTATGAGGACTAATGAGATGTTGCTGACAATTAAGCTAGTCATTGAAAGGCATAGTTTGAACATTATAAGTTCTTACGCACCTCAAGTTGGCTTGGACGAGAAGATCAAAAAACATTTTTTGGAAGAGTTGGACAAGGTAGTAAGGGGTACACCACACACCGAGAATATAGTCATTGGTGGTGAGTTTAATCCCCACATTGGAGCAATGCCTAGTAGTTTTGGTGATATATGTGCATTGAGGCTTTGGTTTTGGAGATAGAAATTGACGTGGAACATCACTTTTGGATTTCCCTAAAGCTTTTGCATTGATGATAGCTACTCGTGCTTTCCAAAGGAGGAGAACCAATTGGTTACCTTCCATAGTGTGGTGGCTAAACCTTAGATAGATTATTTACTCTTTAGGAAGAGTGATAAAGGCTTTTGTAGGACTGCAAGATGATCTTGAGTTAGAATCTTACTACCCAATACATGATTTTTGGTGATTGACCCAGATATTAAGAAAAAGAGGAGGAAAAAGACTTTGTATGATCGATTGAGGAATAAATTTGTAGTTTGACCCATGACCTCTCAGGAGATGATAGAGAAGTTAATGATGATTGGGGCTTGGGGGAGGAGTGAGAATGCAAAGTACATGTGGAAAAACTCAACAAATTACATTATGAAAGAAGCTAGAGAGGTGCTAGGAGTTTCAAGGGGTAATTTTGGTGGTGACTAAGGGTATTGGTAATAAACATGGAGAAGTCCAAGGCAAAGTAGAAACAAAGAAGGTTGCTTGTGTAAAATTGGTATAGTGCAATGATAAAGGGGGTAAATGTTTGAAAAAGAAAATGTGTAAGGCATCAAAGACAGAGGCTATGTTAATAGTTACAACATCAAAAATGGAAACTTTTGAACGTTTGTATGCTTAACTAGGGGATAAGTTAGAGAGAAGAAATTGTACATGCTTGCAAAGGCAAGATAGAGAGGAACGCCTGAGACCTTGATCAGGTGCATCAACGATGAGGAAGACAAAGTGTTGGTTTAAGAGATCCTCATTAGGTAAAGACGACAAACGTACTTCCACGAACGCTTGAACGAAAGAAGGGACATAGACATTATGTTGTGTGATTTGGAGCACTCTAAAGACCATATAGAATTCGGATACAATAGGTTTATTAAAGTATAGGAGTTTAAGCGTGTTATTAATAAGATTGCTAGGGGAAGATCCATCTAACCAGATGAGATGTCGATGGAATTTCGGAAGAGCATAGACATAAAAGGTATAAAGTGGTTAACTGGGTTGTTTAGTGTCATTTTTTAAGATGAAAAAAGTTCCCAAAGACTGGAGGTTCAGTACAATGGTACCATTATGTAAAAAGAAGGTTAATATCCAATACTATAACAATTACACATGCATGAAGCTGCTAAGGTTCTACAAAATTTTGGGAGAAGGTGGTGAAGATTAGGGTGAGAAGGGGTGTTTCCAATTTTGTAAATAAATTCGGATTCATGATGGGGTGATCGACTGTAAAAGCCATCCATTTGGTGAGGAGACTAATGGAGAAAAATAGGAAAAGGAAGAAGGACTTACATATTATGTTGCCTATTTATGTTGTGTTGCCCTACAAGTAGGGTAATTCAGAATAGTGCTTTGCTCAATTTATGCTCTATGTCTTATTAATTTGTGCTTACCGTCAATAATAGATTTTTGATCAATTCCTTCTTTAATAACTTATTGATTTTGCTTACTTTATACAATTCCTTACTCTTATCTTTGGTTGTTCCCTATTGGATTAGGGTCATATCTTCGGACGAGATTAAGGATAAGGGAAAAGAATGGTAAGTGGAGTAAGGGTTATTCAAGGCTATATGTAGGGTCTTGGAAGATATGGTAATTGATGGGGAAATACCATACAACTACTGAAGATCCTAAAGAAAAGGAAGATTAATATACCTTGTGTCTAGGAGACTAAGGGATCGATAAACACTTTTGGCAGGAATTGGACAAGATAGTAAGGGGTATACCACGCACCAAGAAGATAGTCATCGACATAGATTTTGATGGCCACATTAGGGCAATACCTATTAATTTTGGTATTATATGTACATAGATGCTTTGGTTTTGGGGATAGAAATTGAGGTGGAGCATCAATTTTGGATTTCCCTAAAGCTTTTGCATTGGTGATAGATAACTCTTGCTTTTCAAAGGAGGAGACCCAATTGGTTACCTTTTATAGTGTGGTGGCTAAAACTTAGATAGATAAGTTACTCTTTAGGAAGGGTGATAGAGGCCTTCATAGGACTGGAATATTATCCGAGTGAGAATCTTTTTATCCAACATAAGTTTTTGGTGAATGACCCGAAGATTAAGAGAAAGAGGAGGAAGAAGACTTTGTATGATTGACCGAGAATTAAATTGGGTAGTTTGACTCATTCCCTCTCTCATGAGATGATGGAGAAGTTACTGATGATTGGGGCTTGGAGGAGGAGTGGGAATGCAAATTACATGTGGGAAAACTCAACTAATTACATTAACGAAAGAAGCTAGAGAGGTTCTAGGAGTTTCAAGGGGTAACTTTGGTGGTCATCAAGGGGATTGGTGATAAAATTGAGAAGTCCAAGGAAAAGTGGAAAGGAAGAAGGTTTCTTATGTAAAATTGGTAGAGTTCAAATAGTTAACGTATAAAAAATGGGAGCTTTAGAACGTTTGTATGTCGAACTAGGGGATAAGGTAGAGAAAAGATACTGCACATGCTTTTAAAGTAAAGAGAGAGGAAGGACCGAGACATTGATAAAGTGAAGTGAATCAACAATGTGGAATACAAGTTGGTGGAAGAGACCCTCATTAGGAAAATATGGCAAGCATACTTCCACAAACTCTTGAACAAAGAAAGGGACATAGACATTATGTTGGGTAATTTGTAGCAATCTAGGAAACATTGAGAATTAGGATATTGTAGGTGTATTAAAGTAGAGGAGTGTAAGTGTGCTATTAATAGGATGACTAGGGGAAGATCCATTTGACCATGTGAGATTTCAGTGGAATTTTGCAAGAGCACAGTCATAAAAGGTATACAGTGGTTAAATAGGTTGTTTGTTGGGTTGTTTAATGTCATTTTTGAGATGACAAAAGTTCCCTAAGAATGGAAGTTTAGCACAATGGTCCCATTGTATAAAAACAAGGGTAATATCCAAAACTATAACAATTATAGAGGCATCATGTTGCTAAGGCACACTGTCAAATTTTGGGAGAGGCTGAGAGTGTGGTGAAGATGAGGGCTAGAAGGGGTGTGTCCATTTTTGTGAATAAATACGGATTCATTTTAGGGGGATCGACTAAAGAAGGCAACCATTTGGCGAGGAGACTAATGGAGAAATATAGGGAAATGAAGAAGTACTTACATATGTTGTTCATTGACCTTATAAAGTCATACAACAAATTTCTATTGGAAGTCCTTTTGAGATGTATGTAGGCTAAAATCATACCGATGGTTTACATTAGGACAATAGAGGACATGAATGGCGGATCCAACACTAGCAACACTTTCCAATTGAGATGGGGTTGCATTAGAGATCAGTTCTTATCCTATTTTGGTTTCCCTTGGTGATGGATGACTTGATGATGTATTCATGATGATGTTTAATGGTTTGTACTGTTTAGGGATGCCACATGAGACAAACTGTGGAGTCTAAAGAATTCATGTTGAGATGGACCAAAATGGAATATTTGGAATGCAAATTCTATATTATAGTGCACGAGGTAGGTAGGTAGGAAGTGAGGTTTGACACCTAGTCTATCATCAAGAGGGATAACTTAAAATATCTAGGGTCAGTAATAAAGGGAAATGGAGACATCGACAATGATGTCACAAATCGTAGTGGTGCAGCATGTATGAAAAAAGAGGCTTGCCTCTGTTCTCATATATTATAAGAAGGTACCATGTAAAATGAAAAGTAAGTTATACTAAGTAGCAGTTAGATCGATGTTGTTGTATAGGGTGAAGTTTGACAAGTCAAGAAATCTTATGTTTAGAAGATGCAAGTTGCAGAAATGAGGATGTTGAGTTAGATGTGTGGGCACTAAGAAATATAAGATTAGGAATGAGGATATCTAAGACAAGATGGAAGTGACCTCTATGGTGGGAAACATGAGGGAAGCAGTACTAAGATAGTTTGGCCACGTGATGAAGAGATGCAAAGACGCCTTAGAGGTAGGCCAAAAAAGTATTAGAGAGAGGTGATTAAAAAAGACATGGATTAGGTCCAGATTATCAAGACCATGACATTAGATAAGAGGGTGTGGAGGTCACGTATTAGGGTAGAGGATTCATAGGTATGGAACGTTGTCTTAATTTATAAGTGTTTAATAGTATTCTTATAATGTCTTGCTTTTAATTCCACCATCACCGGTTGTTGATTGTATTTTCGTTATTACAATATTTTGTGGTTGTTACTGTTTCCTTATTAGTTACTTTGTTTCTCCACTACTGATTTTTATTTTTCATTCCTATTTTTATATGTTGTACTCGAACTGAAGGTCCTCCATAAATAGACTTCTTACCTCTACGAGGTAGGGGTATGGTCTTATTACACTCTTTCCTCCCCATACCCTACTTGTGAAATTTCATTGGGTATATTATTGTTGTTTGTTGTAATTGCATTGCATAAAACCCAATGAAAACATGAATTTGTTCAAGAAAAAATGCAAAATTGTTAAAACATTAAGTTAAGTGGACAGAACTCTATAAAATTCATCAAGTACAGAAATGTTGGTCCACATCATCAAAAAACCATAACATGTTACAACCTCTAACTTGAACAATCCATTTAAAAACAAACCTTAAATCAAACATCAGTTCACCCTCAGGTGTCGTCGGGTGGAAGGCCAGCACCACAGGAGAAGAGGTTGATATATCAGAAGGGAGATGATATACCTCATTGTGAGTAGCCTCTGCAGCCTGAGAATTTTAAAGAATGATGCATCAAGATTAAAATAATCTCTGGAAAAGATGAATTTAGCTTTGAAAGGTTTAGGTAACACCTCAACAAAGGATCCTTGGGCCTTCTCAGCTTGATAAATGTTGTACATATCATACAAACCATCCCACCATTCCATTAGAAATCCCTCTGGAGATTCGATAACTAAAACAAATAATTACATTAGCACATTACCACAAATGATCAGTCACTACGTTGTACACATCACTCCAAAATAAAGATAAACAATTCATACATTTTCATAAACACAATAAGCACATTAGAGAAAAAACAATTCACTTGAAATATATAGGTGCACTAGAAATTTTAAAGAATGTCATTAGCTACAATTCCATCCAATCTGTTTTATATGGCAGTGTTTAGTTTTTAGACCATCTTTTAAAATTTTCTTAACTAAATTCTATATATGTATATCATAAAAAAAAAAAAAATTAATAGGTGAAACCTACTATAAATCTCTTTGATATTACACTACCTTTAAAGTTTTAGGCTAATGGGAGTTTGGAAACAAAATTCTATTTGAAGGTTTTATTTCGAGGAAGTATTTCAAATAATTTTAGATGTAGTTTGACTTAGGATGATCATATATCCCGATATATAAAGAGTTAGAGGGTCTACAACATATAAAATTAATTTTTTATGAATCTAGTTTCTAACGCATTAAACCATTCTCCAATACAACTTCAAAGTAGAATGATATTTTCTTTTTTGTGAAACTGCACAAGCATACATGTGAAGTGGGCCCTAGGTCGGTGGAGATGTATATATATTTTGGTTTCTCTTTTGGGAATTTTATTTATTTGTTTTTCAAACTTAGTCCCAAGATTAAAAAAAATAAAGAATAACCTCAAATTTTTCCCTATATGTTCATGATCTTGGATTAAGTCCTTAATGGAAGTTGTTCTACACGTTGAACTCATCGTTTTGGAATAGTTTGTCCATATTTGGTTTAGTGTTTCTCTTCCAAGGTGTGTAAAACATGGTTTTGAATAAATTAAAGGTTTCGGGATGAATCTACAAGTAATTTTGACAGGGTAATATAGTTCTTAACCTCACTCCATAGTTAATTTGAAGTTATATGTTATTATTGAATGACGACTATTGATTTTGGAAATTCTTCTATTTTGTTTAGATTGTGGAAGATTTTAGATGGCTATGGGTTGTATGATTCTTTTTTATATGTCACACTATATTAGTGAAGCTATAAATAAACTTAATTCAAGCTATCGAGTACTATCTATGAAGTATGTAAAGGCGCCCCTTTCTTGAATTTTCAAGCACGAATCTATATCGTTGATAGGGGTACTATTCCAACCTTATAAACTCATATTGAGGCATGATATGGTTTTGTATAAAGGGTGGAAATACATGGTGACAGTCTATAGTTATTGAAATATTAAAGACATATGAATGCGATGTGAATGACGATATATATAATTGTTGTCATAGTTGTAAATTGAGTTTGGAGACCCCTTATCATGGGCAATGTAAGTTTTTTCCGTTTGTGTAATGATTATGAAGTAGTTATGTATATGAGTTCCATATGTTCATGTGAGTAAGGCAAGAAAATTAAGAACTATTTGTGTTCATCTATATGATGAGTTGATAACGGAAATCCAATTGTATATTTTTCAATATCTGTAAAGAAAGCACTTTATGGGAAAGATATATATGTATATATGAAGATTCAAAATGTTAGTGAATTGTAAATAAATATAAATATTTGTTCCCCGTTCAA
>JAJOOH010003415.1:0-45913 GCA_029582605.1 Solanum gracilifrons | reverse complement strand
AGAACCTTCGGAATAATTTTTCAACCTTTAAAACTAATAATGAACCCTTTAGTTGCCACAATTTGCTGAAATAGTGTCAAAGCATCCAAGAAGCTTAAAAGCTCACCCAAAACTCATTTGGCACTTCCCGAACACAAACCAAATATACTACTAGCTTGAAAATGACATTTCGGACTCAATGAAATCGTCGGAATTTGAATTCGAGGTCTCCTTGACCCGATATCCGATAAGGCGTCAAGAAACTAACTTTAGGCTCAAAAACTCGAAACGCACTCGGGGCCTCTAAAATTCAACCAAAACTCATTCTAGTCTTAGAATCACCCCTGAATCCAACGGTGCCCTCGGAAGTCCATTTCGAGCACCGGAACCTCGTTTGTTGACCAAAGTCAACTCTTGATCAAAATTTCACAATTTTTGCAACTTAGGACCTCACATCTTCGTTTTAACTCCAAATTCGACTCCGTAAACTCTCATTGACCCGTTTCAGTATTCTAAAACCGCTGGAATCGACGGAAATCCGATTCGAGTCTCGAAACTCCAAATGACTCAAAATAACACTTTTAACCAAACTTTAACTCTTAAAAACTCAACTTTTCAAAAACTCAACTTTTCATCAATTTTCCTTCAAACCAACTTCGAAAATACAACAATTAGGAATCAGGGCAACTATCGGGAGGGGTAAAACGGTCATTTTATGAAAATTTCCAGAAATGACCTTTAGGGTCATTACATAACCCCTTAGATTACGTTCTACGGATCGAAAAATGGATTTGGGGAGTTAAAATCTTACCTTTAGCCTCAAGAATGGTGGAAAATTGTCAAGAAAAACCCTTGGTTCGTTCCTTAGCTCTCAAATTCAAAATTTGTTGAGTAAAATGTTTTAGGGATTTATTTACGACTTTAAGTCGAGTCTGGCCTGCCACAGCGGCCTCACCCCGCTACAGTGGCCCCGCCCTGGCGACCAAAATTACCGCCAAAGCAGCTTGCACTAAATAGGGAGCTAATAAAAGAATTCCAAAACCCCCATTTCACAACATGCCTTTTACCAACTACACTCAGAAACTACCCGTTCACACTAAGATCAATTTCGGGAGTTCTACTCGCCCGAATTCAATTCTGTAAACTCGTACGGATTCCTCAACTACTTATTTAACCACTCATGTAATAAAAACCGTAATTAGATCACCCAATTGCTACCAGATTTCTCTAGACTTTAATTAGTCCGATTTCGTCTAAATCTGGACTAGGTTGGAAAAACTCTAGATACTATGAAAAAGTTTTTCGGCCCAAATTTTTTCCCCATTGGCTTTTATATAATGACGAAACTCGTTCGTTACAACACAAGAATCTTGTTGGGAAGCCCCAACAAAATGGAGTTGCAGAACGTATTAATAGGACTCTTCTTGAGAGAGCTCGTTGTATTCTCTCAAATGTGGGATTGTGGCATCATCGTGATTTTTGGGCTGAGGCTATTTCTACAACTTGTTATCTTGTCAACCGATCTCCACACTTATCCATTAACTTCAAAATTCCAGAAGAAGTTTGGTCAGGTAATCCTATAAATTTCTCAAATTTAAAAGTATTTGGATGCCCTGCTTTTTCCCATGTTAATGATGGGAAATTAGCTCCCAAGGCTGTTAAATGTTTATTTCTTGGCTATGCTTCTAAGTCAAAAGGGTATCATTTATGGTGCCCAGATTTGAGAAAAATCATTTTGAGTAGAGACATTACTTTTAATGAAAATGCATTGTTATGTTCTGAAAAAAGGCATTCTGTATTATCTTCTGGTATACAGATCAACAAGGTACCAGTGAGAAGGTGGAGTTAGAAATGAGAACTGAATCTCATAATATTGACCCTATCTCTTCTACAGTTCCACAGTCAAACAGTGATGCTCATGTTGATGAACAAGTTTCCAGTACTACCTGTCCCGTTGAGCTAAAATCTATTGATGATTCTTCTATTGCTCATAATAGACCAAGGAGAGTTATCAGAAAACCCAAAAGATATGGTGATAATGATGGTCTGATTGCCTATGCACTAACAGTTGCACAAGAGATTTCTGAAGGAGTTGAACCTTTTTCATACTCAAAGGCAATCACTAGTTCTAATTCATCTCAGTGGCTGATAGCAATGCAAGAAGACATTGAAAGTCTGCATAAGAATAGGACATGGGATTTATGTGAGCTTCCTAAAGGTCGTCGTGCACTAGGCTGTAAATGGATCTACAAACGAAAAGATAGAATTCCTGGGGTTGAAGATTCAAGATGGAAAGCTAGTTTAGTTGTCAAAGGCTTTGCTCAAAAGGAAGGTATTGATTTTAATGAAATTTTTTCTCCAATAGTTCGTCATTCTTCCATCAAGAGTACTTCTTGCCTTTGTTGCACTATTTGATTTGGAATTGGAGCAATTAGATGTTAAAACTTTTTTTCTACATGGAGAATTGGAGGAAGAAATTTATATGAAGCAACCCGAGGGTTTTGTTGTTCATGGCAATGAACAATGTGTTTGTCATTTGAAAAGGTCCTTGTATGGACTTAAACAAGCACCTAGGCAGTGGTACAAGCGATTTGATGCTTTTATGGTTAGTCAAGGCTACACCAGAAGTCAATATGATAATTGTGTGTACTTTCAACAGTCTTCAAATGGTTCATTTATTTACTTGTTATTATATGTGGATGACATGTTGATTTCTTCAAAAGACATGTCTTTGATCAATAAGTTAAAGTCTCAACTTAATAATGAGTTTGAGATGAAAAACCTTGGTGCAGCAAAGAAGATCCTAGGAATGGAGATTCATAGAGAATGACATGGAAAGCAATACTTGTCTCATAAAAAATACACTGAGAAGATCCTTGACAAGTTCAACATGAGTAAGAGCAAGCCTGTCTCAACTCCCCTAGCAGCTCACTTCAAGATATCTTCTAAATTTTGTCTGAAAACACATGAAGAACTTGAAATGATGTCTAACATTCCCTACTCTAGTGCAGTTGGTAGTCTTATGTATGTCATGGTTCGCACTAGACCCGATCTTGCATATGTAGTGAGTATGGTGAGTCGGTATATGCACAATCCTGGCAAGTATCATTGGGATGTGGTGAAATGGATTTTTCGATACTTGAAAGGTGCAGTTAACCATGGCTTAGTTTTTGACAGGAACAATGTGATATCTAATGATGTTGTTGGTTTTGTTGATTCTGATTACGGTGGTGATCTTGATAGGCGCAGATCTCTGTTCGGATATATCTTCACTTTATGTTCGGGTTCTATCAGTTGGAAAGCATCTTTGCAATCCATTGCTGCTATATCCACTACAGAAGTGGAATATGTTGCAGCTACTGAAGGTCTGACGGAGGCTACATGGTTGCGTGGTCTTATTCTTGAGCTTGGTGTTCCATATGATACTACTGTTGTGTTTTCAGATAGTTAGAGTACAATACATCAAACGAAAAATGTTGTATATCATTCCAAGACTAAGCATATTAGTGTGAATTATCATTATATCAGAGACACAATGACTAAGGGAGAGATTGTAGTTAAGAAAGTTCACACTACAGAGAATCTTGCAGATATGCTTACTAAGCCACTTCCCATTGCTAAGTTCAAACATTTTTTGAACGTAGCTGGTGTTTACAACACTTGATTACCCTTCGGGGTTTTATGGTAATGACAAGCATCTACTAAATTTAAGCCAAGGTGGAGATTGTTAAAGCTGCCTCAAATTCTTTTTCCCGCTGATTTTGCCTACTTATGTCAGCATGTTTCAGCTTGTCTTGAGACTTCCGCAATTTCAGGAAAGCTGAACAGATCATGGGATTATGGTGCAGTAAATGGGCACCAGTTTTCACGAGAAGTGGAGCCTATTTTTCTGGGCATTTTCTATTTCTTTGTGTAAGATAGTCGAGCCTATGTTTTTTGAGCATTTTTGTGGCAGAAAAACAAAAGAATTTAGTGGTCTTTTTTCTTTTCCTCATTTTGAGTTCTGGAGAACTTGGAATTGTACTCTACCTTCAACATAGTGAATTTGCTCGTCATTACCCGTGGTTTTTTCCCGACTTGGGTTTTCCACATTACATTGTGTGTGATTAATTGTGTTTCCAAATTTCTTTATCAATTATTCATATTTGTCTTGTTTTTATACATCTTATTTCCTAACAATTATGGAAAAATGCTAAACCTCAAATTAAAATGTGAATAGATTAAGTAATATCATAATTATACTTTTTTTCCTTTAAAAAATAAATTTAACACTTTATTAATTGACAAAATCTTGTATGTGTGAATACCAATAGACTAGAATCAGATCAAAATACATTTATCATAAAAAAAAGGAAAAGGAAAAGGGTCTGAAAAATATTTCAACTTTGATCGAAATTGTTGTTACGATATCAAACTTTATGGAGGACCTTTTACTCCCCCTGCACTATTTAATAGTGTATTTTAAAGGTATATATGTGCCCACGTAGACACATTACTATTTATAATTATGTAATATTTATGATGTCCACGTGGGCACATATATACCTTTAAAATACACTATTAAATAGTGCAGGGGGGTAAAAGGTCCTTTCTAAAGTTCAGTATCGTAACAGCAATTTCGATCAAAGTTCGGATATATTTCAGACATTTTTCCCTAAAAAGAATATTAAACCTAAAGTAAAATGAGAATAAATTAAGTATGTATGTAATAATGTTATACTTTTTTGCCTTTTAAGAATAACTTAAGTTTTCATTAATTGAAAAGCTTATTTATGTGAATATGTATGTATTCAGATCAAATCAACCTGTTTTTGTTATAAACAATTTTTTAACCTCAATGTAAAACGTGTAACAAGTATATTTTCAAAACCAAAAAATTAAAATTAGTAAAGATAATAATCTACAATAAATAATAAACAATAAACAATATTGAAAAGAAGAAAATTGAGTCTCTTGAATGCGCAGTGTGTCTTTAAGAAAATTTTCCCCCTCAAGTACCTGAGGTTAATGGAATATATCCTCACAGGATAGAACGTTCTTACTCACCAGTTTATTGGTACCTTCAACCACGGTGTCAGCAGACCACTCAATGTGAGTAAAGTACTGTAGAACTTGTTTGTACAGAATAAGAAGAGCATCTGAAAAATTGTTATTCGTGTGCTTATTGTGCCTTATTAGAAAGGTCACAACCCTTTGGAAAAGTTACAACCTTTTGGAATAGTCACAGCCTTTCTGAAAAGTCACAACCCTTTGAAAAAGTCACAATCATTCATTTTTCATTCACAAATTTTGAAACTAAATATTAATCTCATAATATTATACTTTTATGCCTCTTAAGAACTCAATTTAATTCTTCATTAATGAAAAAAATGATATGCCAGACATTGATATCTTGAATTATTGAAAGAACTTATTATGATGTATTTCAAGATCTTCACAATTTGCATCGTTTAACTCCTGAATTCTCAATTACATGTACAAATATCATATTTAGAGCGCGTATAATTTAATTTACTCAATTATATCCTTTTTTGTGTCAAGCATGGGGAATTTTCTTTTGATATATTTGGTGGTTAAATTTGAACGCATGACCTCTGCATGTGATCATTTCATCTTAAAGCTTAATGCGTTGGAGAGAATATACAATTATTTACTTAATTCTATTTTCAACATTTGGCGATGGAAATCCAATCTGCCGGACTAATTAAATCGAATTAGTACATGCAATGTACTAAGTATGAGGCAATATGCATAAACGTAAACGCGATATCATGAATGGCTTAAAACATGTAGGCGTGATCATTCTTTGACATTTACGACATTAAAGAAGAAATGACATGTGAATCATGAAATATGGTCAAATACATTAATAAGAAAACTTTGAAGAAACATAGTCATTTTGTGAGATATTATCTTTAACCGACAATAAGACCATGAGAGCTATATCTTGGAATCTGGTATATCTCTCATACCGAAAGAAGGGGAATCTACTTGCCAGGGTAGAATCCGTACATATCATCATTTGCTAAAGTGAATCCACTAGCTAGGTCATTTAAGAAAATCCTACGGGGGCACATAGTTTACGAAATCTTCTTTAAAACATGCATATATTCATAATTCATAATTCATAGGTTCATAGTTGAAAATCATAAATTACGCATGTGTTAACACAATTTCAACTAGATATCATGGATTAACATTAAATTATGCATTAGAAGACTTAATCAATCATAATTGGATGAAACCCACAAAGATTGAATTGAAACCATAACTTAAACAATTGAAATTGAGATTGAGAAATTGGAAGCTTGGTGTTGTTAGTGGCAGTACTTTTAGGAGTCTTTAATGTTCCATGTTTACTTGCTCTATGAGTCATAATTAGTTTATGTTAGTCAGTTAGTAGGTCATGGGTTACTGGTAAACTAGTGCCATATTATTTCTCTAGGTTTGTTTCTTTCTTAATACTATTTAAAACTTGTATCGCTCTTTTCTAAAGTACAAGAAAAGTTTAAGTTTTTCTCTTTGTTTCTTAATATCTTATTCGAGTAGTTATTCATATCTTTTGCCAACATTCTTGGTATTAGAAGCTTACCTCAAGGTTAAGATCCATCATTTCCTCAAGCAGAGATTGGTATAGCAAGAGAGAAAAATAATGAAATATTGTGAAATTTTTTAACAGAGAAATCAAACAATTTCCATAGAAGAAAACGGAACAGCAGCTTCTCTGCAGCCCCTAATTCCAATTTTCAGAGGGGAAAATTATCAGTTATGGAGTCCAAAAATGAGGAGTCTTTTTAAGTCTCAAGAACTATGGGATGCAGTTGAGACGTGAAGGGAATGCAAACCAGCTGAGAGAACATCAGAAGAAAGACTCAAAAGCTATGTTCACAATCCAGCAAGCTCTTGATGATAAAATATTCCTTGCATATCAGCAGTTGAGACTTCCAAACAAGCATGGAGATCCTGAAACAAGAGTACTTTGGAGATGATAAGGTAATTACTGTTAAATTACGAACTCTTCGACGTTAATTTGAAACATTATTCATGAATGAAAATGAATTTGTGCAAGGATATTTGTCTTGAACATCTGCTATTGTTAATAGGATGAGGTCCTATGGTGAGAAAATTGATAATCACATTGTTGTGTCTAAAGTGTTGAGAAGTTTAACCACCAAATTTTTGCATGTTGTTACTTCAATTGAGGAATCTAAGGACATGTCTACCTATTCCTTCAATGAATTAATGAGTTCCTTGATAGCTCATGAAGATAGGCAAAATAGGTCCCGCGTCAAAGTTCAAGAGAAGGCATTACAGGTTAAGGGGGAGTTTTCCTACAAAGGAAAAGCAGAAAACTCAACAGAATGAGGACATGACAGAGGCAATTTTAGGGGTCAAGGTTGTGGTGGCAGTGATAGTACAAGAGCAATTTCAATGCCGATACTGCAAGAAATTTGGCCACAAATAAATTGATTGTTGGACGAAGTAGAAAGATAAGCAGAAGAAAGCCTATTTCACTCAAAATGTGGAAGAAGAAAGTAAGTTGTTTATATAGTTTCCAAATAACTGAAAGTGCAAATGATGTGTGGTTCATTGATAGCGGATGCTCAAATCACATGTCAAGTTCAAAGTCTCTATTTAGAGATCTTGATGAGTCCCAGAAAAGTGAGGTGCGACTAGGAGATTACAAACAAGTGCACATTGAAGGGAAATAAGCAATTGAGATAAAAATTGTCCAAGGTAATGTGAAGCTTTTATATGATGTGCAACATGTCCCTACTTTGGCTCATAATCTGTTAAGTGTTGGCCAATTGATGACCAGTTGCTACTCAGTTGTTTTTTATGATAATGCATGTGACATTAAGGACAAAAAATCTAGATGTACGACAGTTTGTGTGCCTATGACTCAAAACAAAATATTTCCTCTTGATATTTCAAATGTTGGTAAGTGTGCCTTAGTTGTTAAAGGAAAGAATGAGACTAATTTGTGGCACTTACGTTATGGACATTTGAATGTTAATGTGTTGAAACTTTGGTTCAAAAAGATATGGTTATTCGCTTTTCAAAAATCAATGAACTTGACATGTGTGAAGAAGGTATCTATGGAAAGCAAACTAGGAAATCGTTTCCCGTGGAAAAATCATGGAGAGCAATAGCTTGTCTTGAACTTGTACATGCTAATTTGTGCGAGCCCATGAAAATGGAATCCCTTGGTGGAAGCCGATATTTTTTTTATGTTTACTGATGATAAGAGCCGCTTTAGTTAGGTTTATTTCCTGAAATTCAAATCTAAATCCTTTAAGAATTTTAAGAAATTTAAGGCATTTGTAGAGAATCAAAGTGGCAACAAGATAAAATCACTCCGTACCAATAGAAGTGGTGAATTCTTCTCTAATGATTTCAATTTGTCTTGTGATGAGAATGGAATTCGCAGGGAACTTACAGCACCATATACACCGGAGCAGAATGGTGTGGCCAAGCAGAAGAATAGGACGGTGGTGGAAATGGCTCGTAGTTCACTGGTCTGCCATATTATTTTTGGGGTGAAGTTGTTGCAACTGATGTTTATCTTTTGAATATCTCACCAACAAAGGTTGTTTGGAACACAACACCTCTTGAAGCTTCGAATGGTAAGAACCCCCGAGTAAGACACTTAAGAATCTTTGGTTGTATCATATATGCTTTGGTTAGTTTTCACTCTAAGATTGATGGGAAATCTACAAATTGTATTTTCGTTGGCTATAGTCTTCAATCCAAAGCATATCATCTATATATTCCCATAAGTGGAAAAGTGATTATAAGTAGAAATGTTGTGTTTAATGAGGATGCAAGTTGGAACTTTAATTCTGGGAACATGATATTCAATTGCTAGCTACTAATTAAGAACCTACAACATATTGGAAATTCTCCCAACTCTTCTTCCGTAAGTTCATATGTTAGCTCATCAATTGCACCATCAACAACGGTTGCACCTGATGAGCCTTCAGTTGAGCCGATTCCACTATGATGATCAACAAGGGAAAATTGTATATACTTCTTGTCAATTTGCTTTGCTTTTTTCAGATCCTATTTGTTATGAAGAAGCAGTAGAACAATCTGAATGGAAGAATGCTATGATTGAAGAGATGCAAGCAATTAAAAGACACTCTACATGGGAGTTAGTTGATGCACCTGAAGGAAATAATGTAATAGGAGTCAAATGGATGTTTCAAACAAAGTACAATGTTGACGGGAGCATTCAAAATCATAAAGTTTGACTCATGGCGAAAGGATATTCACAACAACAAGATGTAGATTTTGATGAAACTTTTTATCTTGTTACTCGATTTGAAACAGTGAGAGTTGTTTTGGCTTTGGCTGCGCAATTGCACTTATTCGTGTATCAATTTAATGTGAAGTCTACTTTCCTGAATGGCGATTTAGAAGAGGAGGTTTATATTTCACAAACTCAAGGCTTTATAATTACTGGCAACGAGAATAAAGTTTACAAGTTAAGAAAAGCTCTCGACGGGCTAAAGCAAGCTCAATGTGCATGGTATAGCAAAATTGACTCATTCTTTCAAGGTAGCAGATTCACAAGAAGTGACAACGAACCCACTTTGTACTTGAAGAAACAAGATACTTATGATTTTTTTTATGGCCCGTCTCTGCGTTAATGATATGATTTATATTGGTTCCTTAACATCTTTAGTTAATGATTTCAAGTCCAGTATGATGACAAACTTTGATATGTCTGACTTGGGCTTACTGGAATATTTCTTGGGGCTTGAGGTGATCCAAGATAAAGATGGAATTTTTAGTTTTCAAAAGAAATATGCAAAAGATTTTTTGAAAAAACTCCATATGATGAACTATGAAGCAGCAGCTACACCAATGAATATCAATGAAAAGTTACATCGTGCAGATGGAACTGATAAAGAAAATCCGAAATTGTTTAGAAGTTTAGTTGATGGCTTGAACTAGCTAACACACACTAGACCTGATATTGCCTTTTATGTTAGTGTTGTGTCCAGATTCCTTCAAAGTCCCACAAAGCAACATTTTGGTGTTATGAAACAAATTCTTCGTTATGTTGCTCGAACAACAAACTTTGGT
Source organism: Solanum gracilifrons (assembly GCA_029582605.1). NCBI lineage: Eukaryota > Viridiplantae > Streptophyta > Magnoliopsida > Solanales > Solanaceae > Solanum > Solanum gracilifrons. The sequence goes on along the minus strand of JAJOOH010003415.1, from coordinate 35,842 downwards.
ATTTGGTATTCTAAAGAACCAAATTTCAGATTGGTTGGCTTTATTGACAGTGATTATGCAGGTTGTTTGGATGATCGTAAAAGCACTTTCGGAAGTTGTTTCAACTTTGATTCTAGAGCTCTAACATGGAGTTCAAAGAAAAAGGATACAATAGCTTTGTCGACATCTGAGGCAGAGTATGTGATTGAGGGTTATGGTAATTATGGTTGAAATGGTGGTTGTGGATGATGAGTGAAAGTAGATGGAACAGCCGTGAACTCACATCTTTGTTCAAATTCTTAAATAGACTTCTAAATAATATTAAAACTTTGTTGTAGATATTAATTAATCATAGATCTGAATGATTAAGATTTAGACAGTTAAAACAAATACACTTAATGACTGAAATATCAATGATTAAGATAAAGACTTTCATTAAGTGAAAATAAATGAGGCCTTAGTATAATATGATAAAAACTAGATCTAGGCAACTTGCCAAGTGAATTTTCTTTTAAGAAAAGTCCTTTATTATGCTTCGTTCTTCTTTCTCTTATGTTACACAATTCTGCTGAATTTTCATGGATGACTTTTGTTGTGTCCTTAGATTCTTTAATCAACCATTTTAGTTGTGAACATAGAGATGACAATGCGGTGGGATAGGTGTAGTGAGTTCAACACTAAGAAATTTAAAGACCAAACTCATCATATTTAAATTCTAGATTTGCCTCTTCTTATAATGGCAGACAATGTTTGTTTGCAAATTTGATCAGTAAGATTCCAATAATAGGTTTTAATAAGGGAAAATTTTCAAAATGTCAATATTTTGACATTTAATAGGATCCCTTAGCCATACTTTCAATATTTATTTAAAATATCAATATTTTAGTTTGTTATGTATCTGATTTATGTATTTTCTTATTTGTTTGATTTGCAAGAATACAATTTTTAGTAACATAAAGGAGAAAATCAAGGGATAATATTTTTAAAAAGGGAACATACCACTTAAAATTCTCATCAGTTACAATTTCAAAGAAATCAACTTTCTTTACATTATGTTTTTCGTAATTGTATACCAATAATTTTTACATTTTATGTGCTGACTTTACCATTCAAATTAAAATAGATATTTTACTTTCATAGTGAAAACTACAAATTGTATCTCAGTGATTAAAATTGTATTACATGATTGTCAAATATATTTTTCTTTTATTTGTATTACAAACAAATATTACTGATTGTATCCCAATATAATTAATCATTACATATGAATATGATTTATGAAATGATACATGATTCTGGAAAAAAATAGCATACATGGTGGAAATAATACAATCTGTTGAGGAAGGATACAATATTCTAAAAAATATATAAATTGACTATGGAAGAAATAGAGATACAAGATTCTGGAAAAAAAATAGCATACATAGTGAAAATAATACAATATGTTGAGGAAGGATACAATATTCTAAAAAAAATACATATTGACTGTGAAAAAATTAGAATACATCTATGCTTAAGAAATATAAATCAATTTGACATACCTATTTGAATGACTTCAAACTAAAAAAGAAATACAATGTTCTTAATAAAAATACAAATGATGAGTAAAAGAAAAACAATTGATAAACAAAAATTAATATGAATGCAATCCTGGTACGAATACAATTCAACTTTCTTCTCTCACTCTCTCTTTCACTTTCTTCTTCTTCTGCATTTGCTATGTTGTTTGTTTTTTTGTTTTTTTCTCACCAAACCTAAATTCAAATCCGTATTCACTTGTGCATATATTAGTAACCCTATAAACAAAATTCAAAATTATTAATTGTGAATGTATAAAAAATCAAACAATATATGATGTATGAATGCTAATGTAGATTACTACAATCTATTAAATCTCAAATATGAAAATAAAATCACAAAAAGATCGAACAATAGAGTTTAAAAGACAAAAATCCGAAATACATAAAAGAGAGAAATCTCATAAAATACTTGGTGAATATGAAAACCTCACAAAAAAATCAAACAATATTGTTTAAAGACGAAAAATCCGAAATACAAAATACTTGGTAATTATGAAAACAAAATCACAAGTCATCTCACAAAATACTTGTTGACTTCGAATTTATCTTTATCAATGGTTGAAAAATCTTTTGAATTAATTGTGAGATTATTTTAACAAAGTGTAGAAAATTGGAAGAGTTGATTTTCTTGAACAAGGAAAGGAGATAACAATGGTGAAAAAGGGAAGAGAGAGAAAGGAGCAATTTGGGATAAAACCTAGAAAGAGGAGTAAGTGGGTAATGGGGGTATTTTTATTTTTATTTTTTACGGGATGAGGGAGTAAAGAAAGGGTCTAATTTGAGCCTGATTTGAGAAATAAAATGAAAAGAATATGCTAAGTGGCTTGTGTAGGGCCTCTCGGGGTCTTATACGTCATGTCACCTCTAGGATGTACTTTGGGTCGTGACACTAATAAAAATATGAGTTCTTGACTGGTCAACACTCCATCTCATACAACAAGAACATCTAATCATCACTCGGTAGAACTTACTTTTAAGTTTGTGGTATCTTTTTATCACACAATACTCCAGAAGAAAGCTTTCATTTAATCCATGCTGCCTTAATGTTATGTGTGACATCATCATCGATGTTCCCATTACCCTAGATTACGGACCTAAGATACTTGAATTTTTCTCTCTTGAGAAGTCTATGTGGAAAGTCTTACTTCCACATCCGCTTCATGCAACGCAACACTAAATTCACACTTCAAATATTTTATTTTGGTCCTACTCAATCTGAATCCTTTGGACTCCAGAGTCTGTCTCTGAACCTCCAATCTAACATTAACATCAATCAGTACTATGTCGTCTACAAATAACATACACTATAGAACCTCCTCATGAATAAACCGCATCAACTCATCATCACCAAGACAATAGAAAAGAGCTAAAAACTTATCCTTGCACCAAGATAAAAGAAGAATAAAGCTGTTCACGTGTACACCAAGATTTATTGAAGAATTATGACACTAGATAATTCAATTCAACAATGAACTTAAAATCTATACAAAGAAAGTTACCATAAAACATGCACATGAAACTAACCTCTAATAAGGAGAGCAAGAAATTTGTATGCGTGACGAAGAAGACCAAGTAAAATTAGGGTAGAAGTTATAGTCAGACTTGAATCAATTCTAAGTTGAATTAGAGAGATGGAAGGCGTGTACTTGCTCCTATAACTACAACACAACATATACATTGAAGGTTGGACAGTACCCCAAAGACATATCCCTTAACTTCTTGTGATTAATTATTTTTTATCCATAAAGTTCGTTAGTTGTTATAGTTAGTTTCTTCGAGTGGTTCCAAAATAGGATCTTAATTGCATTAATAGATTGTAGTAGGTGCTGACTTGTTTATTAATGTATTTCAATGAATACGGTATTGATGATTTGAGGGTAGAGGTAGAATTGCGAGCTGGAAATAGTTTTTTAGGGCTTCCAAGGACATTTGTAAATGTATTTGAAATTTGAACTCGAGTTTTGGTAAGTTGTTGGGAAAAGTCCTACAGAGGTAGGTGATAGTTTTTAACTCCTCTGAGTAAGAAGTTTTTCACGTAAAATATCTCTTTTTTATTTAATCATGACAAACAGCAGTGATGAAGATACGTAGAAAAAAAATAGATCAAATTTATTGTATTTGAAATTTTAGGCATGGAAAGAGCTGTAAGAATTTGTCGTGATTTCTACCATTATAATAATTAGAATTACTTTTTTGGTAAAAAAGATTTCTTCAATATTTGATCAATTCTTTTTTAGAGTAGAGTTTTGGACTTCTACTCAGCAACACAATTGCATACACAGTTAAATTTAAAAATTTATGTTTGAGGAAAAACTACTAGTTTTATATTTTATTTTATATTAGTTTTCTTGTATTTAAGTCAATTAACAAAATCATATTAAAGATTATACATTTTTTTAATATGTAAATATATTTGTATGATTTATTATCGTTCTGTATTTATTATGTTAACTTATGCACAAGCAGCTCAACAGATCTCGTGGCTCAAGACAAAATCATATCAAGAGGCCCTTAAATTTATTTTATAAAATTTATACACTAACAAGAAAATTTATTTTCTACACAATAGATTAATCATTTAAGACAAAAAATAACAAATTTCACACACACCAAAAAAGGAAGAAGAGTAAAAAAAATAAAGTGATGGATTATCAATTAAGCTTCAAACCTCAAATTGAAATTTTAATTTGGCTATTATCACAAATAAGAAAAAGAAAAAAAACCACTACATCAAAAATGATCTTTAGCGGCAATTAATTAACGACAATAGCTCAATTGCCGCTAAATATGTATTTTTAGCGGCAATTAACACTCTTTGTATATGTCCCTAAAGCCTTTAGTGACATTGAATCTAATGACACTTAACTAATGCCGGTAAAAAACTTTAGCATTCTTTATTAATGTGTCTATTTATCGCCGCTAAAAGTTATTTTTGTTGTTGTGAACATTAACTTAATAGTTAAGGTATTGAGTATGGATAGTAAGAAAAATATATACACCTTCTTATCAAATTTATGATCAATTTAAATGATATAATTCTTTTTAAATGATATAATCCATTCCATTAAGTAGCATTCATTGGTGAATATCTAAAATAAATTATAAAACTTTCGTATAATATATTAAATTAAAGTTAACAGTTAAGGTTTTGAGTATGGATAGTAATAACAAAAATATATACACCTCCTTACCAAGTTTCTAATCAATTTAAATGATATGATTCTTTTTAAATCATATAATTCATTCCATTAAGTAGCATTCACTGGTGAATATCTAAAATAAATTATAAAACTTTCATATAATATATTAAATTAAAATGAAAAGTAAACTTGTGCATGAATATTTTTGTGTTCACGTAGTTTAAGAAAAGATTGAAACAAAAATTCATTATGTTATCACATATATAACTTAGTTCCTATATAAAAAGGATAAAATTTAAAATCGGAAGTTAAAACAAAAATATCAAATAATAAGGTGAAAAGATTATGAGATTTTATGAATTTATTGATATAAAATACTCTCAAACAAATAATAATAAAAAATATACATAACAATTTTATTTATATAAATTATAATAATATATAATAAAATCAATAACAATAATTTAAATAATTTGGGGCTTCAAATTTTTGAGGCCTAAGGCAATGGCCTCACTGGCCAAGCCTTAGAGCCGCCTCTGTGCATAATATCTTTTTATTTTGAGCCCCATAATTTAGTCACATGTTTATTTTCATTTAACAACCGTCTATAATATTTAGGGGATAAGTCATTAAATTTTAGAAAATTCAAAAGTAATGATCATTAGGGAAACGCATAAATTAAATAATGATGAAATGCATTAATATATGTCGTTGTACATTGTAACATCATAAGATATGACATGTTTCTTGATTTCTTTTGTCCATGGGATAAGTGCAATGTGTACTTTATTTAAGGGAAAAGGGTTTGGAAAATATTTTAATTTTAGCCAAAATTATTGTTATGATACTAAACTTTGGAAATGACCTTTTACCCCCTGTACTATTTAATAGTGTATTTTAAAGTTATATATTTGTCAACGTGGACATTATAAATATTGCATCATTTTAAATAGAAATGTGTCAGCGTAAGCACATATATACCTTTAAAATACACTATTAAATAGTGTAGGGGTAAAAAGTCCTCCATAAAATTTGATATCGTAACAACAATTTCGACCAAAATTGAAGCATTTTCAGACTCTTTTCCCTTTATTTAATGAAGCTTCCAATATGGTTGTTATATTTATTAAGTCTTTCTTACTTTCCACCTTTTTAGTATGGATAATCACAATTCACAAACTAATACAAATCCAAAATTCAACAACCCACTCATGATTTTCAGATTTTTTCATTTTTTCTCCTTATAAAGAGGAAAAAGTTTCTAAATAAACTAAAAAAAGTATGAGTTGATTGGGTACTCAACTAGATACATTGCATTCATTTTTCAAGAAATATTTACTTGCACTCGACGTGTTCACAAAATTAATATACATATGCTCCACTAGTTTTATAATTAATAATATTTTTAGTTTCAGCAGACTCTTTTAAAAGAAATTAATCTAAACAATAAAAAGTGATTTTAAATACGGAAAAGGATCAAAATTGCCCCTGAACTATGAGAAATAGACCTCTTATACCCTCAGTTACATTTTAGGATCAAAAATACCTTTGCCGTTATCCTAAGAAACCACAATTACCCTTAAGACTTAACAAAAGTGATTTGGCAAGCCACGTGGCACTAATTCCGCAACATAGGCTTGCCAACTAGGATACCCACTAAAATGTTTTACCCAATTAATAATTCAACCCTAACCCATTTTTATTAGACCCACCCACTAAATTTAGGAGGGAAACGTTATATTTTTCACCCCATTCCATTTTCATTATTCAATTCACCACAAACCTGAAGAAACAATTTCCATCTACCGTCACTTGTATAATCTTTAAGCCCAATGCATCAAGCTGAGCTCAAAATTCAGAAATATCAGCCTGCTTTCCGTGCTTTTTTGCATGTCGCATACAGTAACATACACAAAACAACACATAGACTCAATATTGATAACAAACAAATACACTCAAATTTGTGAAGTAAAATCTACTCCTATTAAGCTAAGTTAGAACGAAAAATCATATACACCAAGTAATCAACAATGAATTTTTGCAATCCCAAACAAATTGAAAACAGTTATACGAATTTGAGTTAATCCAAAATACATACATGAGAAATTACTGCAGAAGGTTCTGAAATCTGACATCCCTCTATACCACAAAGACTGGGTTGCAGCCTGTCTTGTGAAGCTCAACTATCTCTTTGGTCCAAATTTTGATGTATAACAGACAGCCATGAGATTCCGCTTTAGCCTTGAAACCAATCCCGATGATCTTGAGGAAGCAAAAGAATTTAGCAAAAGCAAAAACACCTACTCTTTCTTAGTTAGAATCGTGGTGTATCAAGTTATCGAAGTAGTGTCCACTCTACTATATTTAAGCTCGTCTAAGTCCAATATTAGATGAACAAAATAAACAGTAGTACTGCATCAATTGAGTAATAGTATATTGAAGGCCAAAAGACCAGTGTTATCAAAAGCAAAAAGCACAAGAAAAGTAATTCCATCAAGCATGGCATTAGCCTTCTCCATTGGCTCAAAACCCACAAGTGTTTGCCCGTATGCGTAAAGCTAATATCACACTACTCCAAGCAATCACATTACTAAGAAACATAAGATGAGCTTTCTCAAGACACTCGCAACACTCGCAAACCTTGATTAATCCACCCCTGAATAAAGGATCTGGATCAATATCATTTCTTATCGAATACCCATGAATTTGTTCGATCACATACGCATTCGCCATATCAAAACAAGCACGAATAAAGTGATCAGATGTTTTTGTTGTCCATAAGACCAGATCAATTTCAATAGTCACTAACTTTGACAACTAAAGGATTCTCCAGGAGAGCAACACAGAAAAAACATAAAGGAATTCATACCATAACAACTTAACTGCAACAAGCAACAATAATACTTGTTGATCACCTGTTAAATTTCAAAAATTGGCCAAACAACAATACTGGAATCCAAACCATATCAATTAACACCTTAACTAACCCAAAACAGACCAAGAACCTGAAACAAAAATGGGCCAAACAAATATTCATTCAAAACAAAGCTTCAGTTCAAAATAAAACATAAACAATTGTGTATTGTTTGCATCCATAACATAAAAACAAAATAAAAATAGTAATGCCATTGTTTGCATTTGCCAGATCATACAAAAACCAACATTTCAGTATCTAAAAAAAAAATAACAGAAGCTGGCACATACATAATACTTCCAACTACCAAGAGTCTAAATTTGGGATCTTCCATTTGATATCTTGGTCTTCAACTTCCCCACCTTCTTCTCCCTTGCCCTTTCCAACTGATTACTAGTCATAGCTTCTTTTCCTTTCCATGTGACTTTAGTGGGTGAGTAAGGCAAATCTGTAGGCTCACTCACTCCTCTATGATCACCTCTGAAAGTGATCACTCTATTGGAAGATCTTGTTTGTTGGTTCTACCTCATCTTAAGCCTTGTTAACTCTTCAAAAATTATATGAGGCCTTAAAATAGGATCACTTTCAAGTTCTCTAGTAGGACCAAAAGGTTCATATTGTCTCTGTCTTGTTGTAGATATGTCACTTTCAATTCCTTCTTGAGTTAGTTGACGGGCTGAGCTATTGACATCAAAAACTTCTTCATTTTGTTCTACTTCTTCAGTCCTGCCCCTCTTCCTCTGAAGACTTGAAATGCTACCTTCCTCACTAGCCTAAAATATTTTTAAATAAGTCAATAAATTAGTTCATATGAACATTATATAGCTAACTTTTAAATTAAAAAGTTCTTACCTTGCAAGACCTTGCACACTTGCTACATGTCATCTTAGTTCCTTTTCTTGAGTGAGACCACTCTTCAGCTCTTTTGATTGCTGCATTTTTTTCTCTATCTCTTTTAAATTTTGGCCTTCCAACAGTTTTCACAAGATTAGGTGGGTCCATGGCATGTTCTTGCAATACTTGCCAAAATTGTTCACCTCTTATAGGCAATAACTTGGCCCCATATGTTTTAAGATAGGCTTCTTTAGTGTACCACCAACTTATTTCATCTCGAGGCTCGATATTTTTGTAGCGCAATGCCTTGATGGCATGAGGGCATGGGATGCCAATCAACTGCCAAGACCTAAAATGAAAAGCAATAATTAGTTCGTGTGAATATTACATAATCAAAGTTACATAATAGTCTCAATTAATATATTTACCTACAACTGCACTTCTTCTCCACAATATTCATTATGTTCCTATCTTCACCCTCAGACACTTCAAACCCAAGGTCCCCATTAAACTCAAGCTTGCATAAGTTGGCAATCTTACTGTAGGCAATGAACAATTCCATACACTTAGGACTGTGTTTGTAATGAATGTTCCATGTTTCTGCCTCTTTTTCCTTCTTTCTCAACCTGTTCATTATTTTGACTCTAATCTCTTCAAGCATCTTCAAGCTAGGCTTGCCTCTAGGTACCAAGATCCAAGAGTTAGAAGGATTCAATGAAATTATTATCTACCATCTGATTTTTGCACACAGTATCAAAATATGTTCTGCACCATTTTTGTGGTGAAAACTTGACCAAATCTTTAGCAGCTTCCTCTGATAATACACCAAGAGCATTCAATTGGTCCTTAAAATCTTCTTCATAAGTACACCAAGCAGCCCACCACATAAGTTTCTTCATCTAGATCTCCGGTCCTAAATCTCTTCATCCAATTGGCCTCAACATGTCTTACACAATATTTATAAATAATTAAAAGTTCATGTTAGTTAGCAAAACCAAGATAGCACTTAAAAGCATCTTAATAGTACCTATGGTTTGATAATGGAAGGACATTTTCCACTGCATTCAGTAATCCCTGTACATGTCAAACCAATTAGTACTTATAAAAAACTGTATATTATTAGGTTACATTTACACAAATTACTGCTTACCTTCTGCATGTCAAACATAAATGTGATGATATCACCATTCTTCAGATTCAATGACTTCTCCAACAACTGTAAGAACCATGTCCATGTCGTAGTAGTCTCCTTATCCACTACAGCCCACGCCAATGGATAGAAAGAGTTATCGCAATCTTGTGCCATAGCCACCAGTAATTGCCCCTTGCATTGGCCCTTTAAAAAGGTCCCTATCAAGTCCTATGAATGGTCTTAATCCTTCTTTCCATCCAACCTTCATTGCATTAAAGCATATGTACATTCTGAGAAATTTTCTTTTTCCTTGTTCCATTGCATCTTTTGATAAGTTGATCACCACATCACTATTGGGATTAGTCATTCTAATCTCATTTGCATACGCCTCCAATCTGTTGTACTCATCCAAAAAACTGCCTTGCATTTTTTGAAGAGCCATTCTCTTGCCCTTTTCAACTTTGAATTATTAGTATTTAAGTTGAAATTATCCATCAAGTCTTGTTTCATATCCTTCAGCGCATACTTGGGATTATTCTGAACTTTGATTTTGAAATAATGGGATAAAGTGTTTGTGGTAGCTCTAGGATTGTGTAATGCCACTTCACAGTTGCGTTCTTGCTTAAAAGTCTTAAGTCTATATCCTAGACCTTTACCATTAAGTGAAACAAGAATTGCAAATGGATAACCCTCTATGCATCTGTATCTTGATCTTTTTCAGTCACTTTTTGCAACTTTCAAAGGTATTTTAGTCGCCAGGGCATATAAATTACAAGCTTTCCTAGCATCATCTAAGTTCTTAAAGGTCATATTAAGAAACAGGTCTTTGTAATGACTTAGATTAGCATTGACTTCCTTGTTTTTTTGCATCTTAATGAGCTCTAACTCATCAAAGTCATACTCACCATCTGAATTAGGATCAACCAAACCATCATCACTTTCTGACTCGGCGTCAGTCCCATACTCACACTGAACATGATAGGTTTCATTATGATTGATAATGTTAGGGGCAAAAATAATTTCTTCATTATCATCAACAGCAAATACATGAACTACCCTAAACGCTTCAGTTAGTAACTCCTGAAGTATCCTAATTCCATCAGAATCTTGAACCAAGAACAAATTTCCAGAAGGTCCTTTCACAAGTACTTGTTAACTAATACAAAATCCAAGTTCTTTTCAAACACCTCTTTTATGTCAATCAAATTTAGGTGATTGGAATTAAAATCCCTCAAAGAATGAACATACCTCTCATCATATAGTAGGTGAGGTTTTAAAGTCCATTTACCTCCATGCTGAAATAAAAGATCAACATTCATATCTTCCATATTGAATTTTCTGCAAAAACAAATAGCAAAACATAATATATAGGACCCCACACTAATAAACAAAGCACATATAAATGAGGAAAAAGCTTCTAACAAGAAGAAAGTGACTTTTATAACATATAGAAACAAAGCAAGTGACTTAGCAGTAAAAAAATATCAAAAAAAGGGATTAAACAATGCTTAGATTGGGACCACACATTCAGATTCGAGAATAAAAATCTTAAATTATTTGAAAGTAGCCTAAATATGTGTCAATATCAACATAAAAACAGCAAGAAAGGACCTCAAAATAAGATAAATGACATACAAGACTTTAACTCCTCCCGACAGATCAAATCCCAACACATGTAAAATTGAAGGAAAAGTAGTTTTTTATCTCAAATATGAAGAATCATCAGAATATACATCAATATATACTAAAATATTGACAAACCAATTTTGCATATAAACCCTAACTTCAAAATATAACTATGAAAAAATGTTTAAAATCCTACTGAAAGTAAACAAAAAATCAGTTACATACTGAAATAGAAGAGAATCTACCTTTTAGATTGAGATTCCAGAAGAAAAGATTCCTCAAAATTGAGATTCTTCCAGTGAAATATGTTCTTCAAAAAATTCTCCTTGGTGAATTGAATAGTGAAAAACAATTGAGGTGAAAAAGATATGTTTCCCTCCTAATTTTAGTGGGTTGGGTCTAGCAAATATGGGTTAGGGTTGAATTATTAATTGGGTCAAATTTTTAGTGGGTATCCTAGTTGGCAAGCTTATGTGGCGGAATTAATGCCATGTGGCTTGCCAAATCACTTCTGTTAAGTCTTAAGGGTAGTTGTGGTCTCTTAGGATAACGGCAGGGGCATTTTTGATCCTAAAATGTAACGGAGGGTATAAGTGGTCTATATCTCATAGTTCAGAGGCAATTTTGACCCTTTTCCGTTTTAAATATACTTTCAATCAAAGTGAGTTTGAGTTTGAGTAGACTCTTTTAGAAAAATTGCCTAAAAAGTAAAAAGTGTTTTTACTAATATACTTTCAATCAAAGTGAGTTTGAGTTTGAGCAGACTCTTTTTTTTTAAAATAGCCTAAAAAGTACAAAGTGATTTTATTAATATACTTTCAATTAAAGTGATTCAAACTCACTGTGTTATAATTTTTATCGGTCCAACGGTATAACTCTTAATTTATTTTCTCCAGGATACAATAATTCAATTATAATGCATGACTCAAATAACTAGTTAAAGAGTTCAAGCTCCGCCATTTATAAGAACACCTTTCTTTTAACATAAAATTACTCTCTTTTATAGTGTTTAATTTAGTAAAAGACCTATAATATTTAACTCTGTTTCACTACACACCCACGTCACTTTCACCATGCATACTGCAATATTTCTCATATAACAAGCCGGGAAAGGAACACCTCTATATTAGATAAACTAAATTTTTCATAGAATGAATTAGAGAATAGTACTGTAATATTAAGTAAGATAGGATAATGTGGATTTCGGAGCCAATTGAGAAAAAATTTCAAAAAGTGCAACAAAATTGAGTATCAAACCAAAAGGGCAACATTTGGATGGAAGGATGAATGCCATTAAGTGGTATGTTGTAAGGCTTATGTTGACATAGCCTTGTAAGGTTCATGTCAGAATGAACCTTACAAGGCTCGTGCTAACATCAGGCTTACAACATATATTTTTTGTTATCACATTATCGGGTTCTTAACGGTTTGAATAAACACGAAAACACAACAACAAAACGATTGAATAAATAATGAAGAAGAAATATTAACGTTTTTTAAAAAGTGTGTCATTTTGTTTTTATGTTGTAAGCCTGATGTCAGCATGAGTCTTGTAAGGTTCATTCTGACATGAACTTTACAAGGCTATGTCAACATGAGGCTTACAACATATATATCATTTAACAGCATCCATCCTTCCATACAAATATTGTCATTTTGGTTTGATCCTCAATTTTTGTTTTCTTTCTGAAAACTTTGCTCAATTTTTTTACCTTTTGGCTCCGGACTCGAATAATGTTACTTAAGTGTGATTGACATTCACTTTACTCCGTGGAAAGCAATACCTTCAAACCAGATTCTCCATTTTGTCCAAGGCATAAAGTACGATGCTACCTAAACTATCACTAACAACCTCTAAGCTAGTGTTGATTTATAATCACGTGATATTTACTCAAGTGCAATTTAGAATAGGCTATTAATATAATTTATACCTAGCCTTCTTTATAAGTTTAAAAAAAAAATCCTACAAATAAACTCTTGCATGAGAGTAGGAGCAGTATCTTTTACTTCTAGTTAATAATATCTCTCTCTTGATCTTCAAATCTTGATATTAACTTGGAGTAGTATTTTTTTTACCTTCAATCTTGAATATAATTTCTATTTGCTTGTATTATTAGCTACTAATTGGAAATAAAGTGTTTAGACTATTTCACTTGTTTTTAACCCTATTAAAAATAGATATTCACAATACTTGTCATTTTAAAGATTAAAACATAATTAATTAATTATTTCTTCCTTTACCCTTGGTCATAAATATAAAAAGATATTTATATGATAAGAAAAAGTATCATCAATATTGATAAAAGTAATAAATAAGGATAATAAGGAGTATAACTGTATAAGTAGCTTTTACTCCTATTTAAGTGAGTCAAGAATGAATGTTAGCAATAAATAATGGTCATTTCATTTAAACAACTCTAAGCTTATTTTAGCTCATGTTCTATTCGCTGCTCTTTTTCCAAGTTTGTACTAATCAATAAAGTATCAAAATTTCCATATATGATCTATAATTCGAAAGATTATATACGAGGAAAATATTTGTAGTAACGTCTCAAGAAAATGTTGTACTAATAATGATTTAAATATTTCTTGCCATATATTTTAAAGCTTCTTATTATTAATTGTTCTATGTTACAAAATATTAATAATAAATTAAATAAAAAGAGGGGAAAAGGAGACAGAATAGTAAGAGTAATAAAATGAGGGAAAATAATAGCTGTCTTTACTATTTTTGGTGTGTCTACATAACTACATTGTAGGGATATTGCCCCTTTTTATAGGAAAAACACTTCCTTGGAGAAGTGAGCCTCCTACCGTAATGGGCCATGGACATATATATATATTTATATATATTTATATATATTTATATATATAACACTCCCCCTTAGATGTCCATGTATAAATTAAAGAGAGGTATATAAATTTATTTGTAATACACATTATATATATATATATATATATATATAACACTCCCCCTTGGATGTCCATGTAATAAATTAAAGAGAGGTATATAAATTTATTTGTAATATACATTATTTACTGCGTCATTAAAAACCTTATCAAGATAACCCAGTGTGACAAAACCTGATTAAGAAAAAAAGAGTGCAACGCATATTTACTCCCCTGATGAAACATCACTTAATATCTCGAAGATGACGCATTTCAAACTTGTATCTCAGTTTCTCAAAGGTTGAAGTTGGCAATGCCTGAGTAAACACATCTGCTAAATTATCACTTGAACGAACTTGTTGCACATCAATTTCAGCCTTCCTTTGAAGATCGTGAGTAAAGAAGAATTTTGGTGAAATATGTTTTGTTCTATCTCTTTTGATGTATCCTTCTCTTAGTTGAGTTATACATGCAACATTATCTTCATATAATGTTGTTAGGGCATCTCCTTTTAAAGAAAGATCATATGTTTCCGGGATGAGTTGTATTGATCTTAACCACACACATTCTCGACTTTCTTCATGGACGGCTATTATCTCTGCATGATTTGAAGAAGTAGCAACCATAGTTTGGTTTGTTGAACGCCATGATATAATTGTACCTCCACGTGTAAATAAATAACTTGAGATTGGCTTTTATATGGGTCAGACAAATATTCTGCATCTGTATAGCCAATTAATTGTGAATCAGATTCCTTTGAATAAAATAGCCCCAAATCAATAGTCCCTTGAAGGTATCTAAATATATGTTTAATACCATTTCAATGTCTTCGTGTTGGGGAAGAACTAAATGTTGCTAATAAATTTACAGAAAAAAGGTATATCTGGTTGAGAATTACTAGCTAGGTACATCAATGCACCAATTGCACTAAGATATGGTATTTCAGAACCAACAAGTTCCTCGTCATTTTCATAAGGTCGAAATGGATATTTATTAATATCAAGTGATCTCACAATCATTGGGGTACTTAATGGATGTGCTTTATCCATGTAAAATGTCTTTAAAATATTTTTAGTATATTGATGAATAAATACTACATTTGTAAAATGTTCAATTTGTAAACCAAGAAAACATTTTGTTTTTCCAAGGTCTTTAATTTCAAATTACTTTTCAAACATTCTACTGTTATTGAAAGCTATGCGCGAGTTTCAATTATATTCAAGTCATCAACATATACAACTATAATGACAAATTCAGATTTAGACCTTTTAATAAATACACAAGGACAAACTAGGTCATTCTTATACCCTTTTTTTAATAGATATTCTCTAAGGCGATTATATCACATGTGTCCTGATTGTTTCAATCTGTATAAAGATTTTTGAAGTTTTATTGAACAACTTTTCCGGGAATCTTTATATATTTCATGCATTTTTAATCCATCAGGAATTTTCATAAAAATGTCATTATCTAGTGAGCCATATAAATAGGTTGTAACGACATCCATAAGATGCATGTCGAGTTTTTCATGAACTGCCAGATTTATAAGATACCTGAAAGTGATTGCATCCACCACAGTAGAATATGTCTCAATATAATCGATATCAGGTTTTTGCGAAAATCCTTGTGCCACAAATCGTGTTTTATATCTTACGACTTCATTTTTCTCATTTCATTTTCGCACAAAGACCCATTTGTGCCCTCACTGAATTTATACCTTCAGGTGTTCGGACTATTGGTTCAAAAACTTTGCGTTTTTCAAGCGAAGCTAATTCAACTTGAATTGTATCTTTCCATTTTGGCCAATCATTTCTCTGTCTACATTCCTCAACAGATTTTGGTTCAAGATCCTCCTTTTGTTGCATTATTTCTATAGCAACATTATAAGCAAAATTATTGTCGACAATTATATCATTTCGATTTCATATTTTTCTTCATGAAACATAGTTTATTGAAATTTCTTCATTATTTTCAGGCGTCTGAACCTCTTCCAAGGTTTTATCAATTATTATGTCTCCTTGCTCTTCTTGGGCAGGTTATTTCATATTATGATCATCTTGATCGTTAGCTCCTTTTCTTTTTTGAAGATTTTTATCTTTGGAACCAATTGATCTACCACGTTTTAAGCGTGATTTAGACTCATTTGTATTAATTAATTATCCTATCGGACGTCAATTCGAATTGAAGTATTAGCAGCTAGAATATGAGATTTAGTAACTCTTGATAGGTTAGTGAATGCATGTGGTAGCTGATTTGCAATATTTTGCAAATGGATTATCTTTTGAACCTCTAGTTCACATTTATTTGTACGAGGATCTAAATGAGATAATTTATTTTTTTCAGTTGCTTATTTTCTCCCCCTAATGTTGTGTATACTGATTCATCAAAATAGCAATCAACTAATCTTGCTGTAAATAAATCTCCAGTCATAGGTTCCAAATATTTTATAATAGAAGGAAATTCATACCCAATATATATACCCAACCTTCTTTGGGGAACCATCTTTGTACGTTGTGGAGGAGTAATTGAAACATATACCACACATTCAAATATTTTTAGATGGGAAATGTTTGGCTCTTGATCAAAAGCCAATTGTAATTGGGAGACTTTATGATAACTTATGGGTCTGATCCGCACAAGACTTGCTGCATGTAAAATAACATGGCCCCATAATGAAATGAGAAGCTTTGTTCTCATAAGCATTGGTCTAGCAACTACTTGGAGACTTTTAATCAATGATTCCGCTAGACCATTTTGAGTATGAACATGAGCAACCGGATGCTCAGTTGTTATCCCAGTTGATATACAATAATCATTAAAAGCCTCAAATGTAAATTCATCAGTATTATCAAAACGAATTCTCTTAATTGTATAATCTTGAAATTGTGCTCTGAACTTTATTATCTGAGCAAGTAATCTTACAAACGCCATATTGCGAGTTGATAATAAGCACACATATGACCATCATACATCTATTAAAGCCATTTAATATTTAAATGATCCACATGATGGGTGAGTGGGCTCACATATATCACCCTATATTACGTTCCAAAAATGCTAGAGATTCAATTCCCACTTTGATTACTGATGGTCTAGTAATCAATTTGCCTTGAGAACATGCAGCACAAGAGAATTCCTTGGATTGAAGAATTTTATGTTTTTTAGACAGTGTCCATGTGAACTCTCAATTTATTTGCGCATCATATTAGAATTGAGATGGCTCAATCGATCATGCCAAATAATAAAATCATTTGATTTAGAAAACATTTGATTTATTATGGCATGTGTTTCAATCATGCTAATACTTGCGTAGTATAAATCAGATGAAAGAACGGGTAACTTTCAAGTATAAATTTCTTACCCGACATCATTGTAGTAATATAAAGATATTCATTCTTTTCATCACTTGTAGTCTCAATATGATAGTTATTTTGACTAATGTCTTTGAAACTTATAAGTTTCTTTGAGACTTACTACAATATAATGCTTCATTGATTATCAAATTTGTTCCTCCGATAAGTACTAAATTTGCTTTTCCGGAGCCTTCAATCAATCTTGTACTACAAGATATTGGATTAACATTAGCTTCTTCATAATTAAATAAGAAAACTATTTTTTATCTCTTAAAATAGTGTGTGTGTTGTGGCACTATCTATAAGGCATATATCATCATAGTTGATTTTTTAGATCCAACTAATGACTGGAGAATTTTGATACAATATAAGAATGTGAAAAACTAAAAACATAAGAAACTTTATGAAATCATACTAAAAATGCATAAATTAGTAAAACTTAATACCTTAAGAAAAACATTTAAGAAGAACAACATAGTTGCAAACATAATAGAAAAACAACAATTATTCTTATAATTTTATCATCAATTAGATGATCAGTTATCCAATCAATATTCTCATAAAAATCTTCAACTTTCAAATGAGTAATATTTGGGAGGCCTTCAAAGTCATCATCTTGAAATGCAAGATTTGCCTCAACATTATGATATTTATTTGAGGGGGTTGCTTCATCCTCATCATTTTAAAAAGTCAAGTGTGCCTCCACATTAATATCTTTTCTTTTGAGAGGGGCTTGATAAAGTTTTACAAAATGATCAAGCGTACGACATTCATGTGCCCAATGACCTTTCATATCATATCGGTGACAAGTATTAATTCTACCTTGAGAAGGATTAATCCATAATTCAAGAGGGTCTTTCACAGTTAAATATTTAATTTTTAATTCCTCATGGAGATGATGTCGGAGAAAAATCATGGTCTTCGCTTTATCCTGACTTGATGCTTTATTTTCTTGTTTAATAGTGTCACCAAGAGCTTTAGCGTCAAGGTAGATTTCACATCAAGGATCCATGACAAATAATTCTTTTCGGTAATATCAAGTGCCACAAACTTAAGCTTTGATAAGTTTGACATGATGAACATTAAAAGAAAGAGATGAGTTAGAAATACTAAATTTAACTAAGACTAAATTTCTCAAGCAAATACATATAAATAGATTCTTAAGGTATGCTCATATAAAAATAAATTGGTCACTATTATTTTCAGCACATAGATGCGTGCAGAAATATCATTAAAAGACCTCTTTGAAAGTGATATAAAGTATTGTTAATCAATTACTACAACGTGCTCATACTTATGAAACAAAATTTGAAAAACACCAATTATTTTTGTAATTCGTTGGTGTTACTGTTTAAGTAATCATAGATCTTAAAAATTTCACATTATTAATTGCCATGTAAAAAAAGAATTGCTTATAAAAAACCACAAAGAGAAACATATGAACTTGAGATACATAAATCAGCAATATAAATAGAAATTCATAAATAAAATCAGCAATATAGAAATACATAAATAAATTCAGCAATATAAAAATACATAAATAAAATTTCTATTGCATGGTACATAAAAATTAGATATAATAATAGCATACATAAATGAAAATTTAATAAGTATCGTCAGTTGTTCAAGAAAAAATTATGGTAACATTATTATTTTATACATTATTTAAATATAAGAATAATTGGAAGAAAATTGTATACATACTAAAACTAATATAACCTAGTAAATAATAATAGAGTTAGATATATCAAATAAAGATCATCGGGTTAATTTAACTAAAAAAATTAATAAACAAAGAAGAATTAACATTTAACTAAAAATATATAAGGTATGTGTTTATTATACCTGAGATATTTGGAGAAAATTAGAGTTTCGTGCTGATAACGTGTTACAAAATATTAATAATAAACTAAATAAAAAGAGGGGAAAAGGAAAGATAGAAGAAAGGGAGAAAGTGAAGAATAGTAAGAGTAATAAAATGAAGGAAAGTAATAGTTTTCTTTACTATTTTTGGTGTGTCTATATTGTAGAGGTATTGCCCCTTTTATAGGAAAAAAAACTTCCTTGGAGAAGTGAGTCTTCTACAGTAGTACTGGGCCAATAAATAATTTATCGGAGAAGGATCTAAAATGTCCCTCAAATATTTAAATTGGTACAAAACTATTCTCCATCCACCTATCGGTCCTAAAATATCCCTGACGTCCACCTTTTAACTCAAAAATACCCTCAATGTTAATCATTTGACTCATATTTGCCCTTATTTTTAATAGCACCCTTAAAGTAAAATTAATAAATATTTATTTTTATATTGCTTAATGTGATTGGTCCAAATTTAAACCCTTCTCAAATAAATAATAAAAATGATGTTTAAAAAAATCGTTTTTTCTATAAAAACCACTTATGATTCATATTTTGACCCGATGCACTTGAAAATAATATTGAAAAAATAATTAATTTCATGATATCTTCCTATTGACCTATTTTGAATCAAGCCCAATTTATTATAACGTAACCAACTCATAAATAGGGATCCAACTAAAATCCATACTTACCCCGACTGATTGTCCATCTAAAAAAAAATATTATTTTCATTAATATAAAATTTTCTCTCAATTATCCAAATGTTTTGTTCATTTTTTCATTTATTCCTTTTTTTAATCTCTTATTTTTAATTAAGATATCCGGGACTCAAACTTGAAATGAACTCACATATTTATATTCTTTTAATTAGTATTATTGTCATGAAGGGATGAGGGTGGAGATAAGAGAAATAATTATTTTTATTCTTTTATTTTAAATTTTGGGTACACAAAAAGTATATAATATTTGTACATATTTGCTTAATTAAGTAATCTTTTATTGAATTGATTATTTCTATATGAATGCTTCGTTATTTACCTTCTTTTTTTCTCTCTTGTTTGTCATAAATTTAAAATAAATAAAATTGTGGACGTACAAGATCCAAATAGAAAAAAGATAATGGAAGAGATAGGAAGTGAAGGGTGGGGGGAGGGAGGAGTGTAGAGAGAGATGTCTAACCTTTTTATAATTTTAAATTTACTATGAAATTCAAAATCAAGTCAATCATGTGAACTTATATATTAATTAATTTCAAATTAGTTTAACGGAAAGGGCCTAAAATGCCCTTAAACTATTAGATTTGATACAATATTACCCCCCATCCACTTAATGAGTATGATCCATTAGACATAAGGCTATTTTTTAGCCGAAAGGTGGACGTCGGGGATATTTTAGGACCGATAGCTGGATGGAGGGTAATTTTATATCGATTCAAATACTTGAGGGGCATTTTAGGCCCTTCTCCGTTTATTTATTTATAACATTTTAATATTTCTTGGCCATATATTTTGAGGCTTCTTAGTTATTAATTGTTCTAACATTTCTTGCCATATATTTTAAAGCTTCTTATTTATTAATTGTTCTAATATTTTATTGCCATATATTTTTAAGGCTTCTTAATTAGTTATTAATTGGTCTAATATTTCTTGCCATATATTTTTAAGGCTCCTTGGTTATTAATTGTTCTAATATTTCTTGCTATATATTTTTAAGGCTCCTTTATACCAATCATATTACATCAAATCTGTTGACCAATTAAACAAAATCATATTACATGAAATAAAAAAAAGTTTAAAAGAGAAGGAAATCTAATTAAACAAAAAGCAACTTATAGAATAGAGCTAAATGATTTTAATACATGACAAAAGAACATGGCAAGAAAATCTTATATATAAAAAATACTCCTAAAAAGTTAAAATTATAAAGAAGTTACCAAAAATATATATACTCTTTTTATTTCAAAAAGAATGACTCAATTTCTTTTTTAGTTCGTTTAAAAAAGAATGACTATTTTCCTTTTTTGATAATACTCTAACTTCAACTTTTCACATGACATGTTTAAGATTATAAAATTAAAAAATATTTTGATATATTTGAAATAACTTTAATTTAGAATCATATAATTAAAAAGTCCTTTTTTTTTAAACTCGATTCTAAATCAAACCGTGAGTCATTCTCTTTTGAAACGTAAGGGAGTATTTGACAACTTTCCAAGTTGATACTAAAAACTCCATAAGTTCTAGAAGCACGTGTGGAATGGTGGGCCCTCTAGTCTCTTTTCCATCAAGGAAAGTACACTTGCAAAACCCCTATAAATAAAACCCAGCAGCACAGCAGATGAAAACAAACAATTCTCTTTCCCTCAAAATGAACCGCAAAACAAATATGAAACAAGTCGGAGAAGATGAATATTTGTGCCTCAGTTTCAACAATTTTGGACTTTTATCGGATATCGCTGCAAAACTCTCCGATGAATTTCAGGGGAAGAGAAAGATAGCTTGAACGGCGGCGAAGAAGATTTCGAATTCTCTTTAGTCTCTGAGAAACCGGATAACTCAATCGCGGAATTCATCTATGACGGTCAGACTAAATTCCAGCAGCCAATTTTCCCTCTTTTCAACCGCGATCTATTGCTAAGCGATTCGGATTTGAAGGATGTTGATAAATCAATTTTGATTCCGTTGAAGAAGTTGTTTCTAGAAAAAAGTGAATCATCGGCATCATCGGAGGCAGAGGAATTGGAGACGATACCTACTGGGACTTACTGTATGTGGAAGCCGAAGATAAGTGAGCCATCACCAGGAAAATGCAAGAAGAGTAAATCAACAGGATTTGTATCGAAGCGATGGCCGAGGATCCGAGATCTGTTACGGAGGAGTAATAGTGAAGGGAAGGAAGAGGACAGTTTTGTATTTCTCAAACCAAAAAAGACAACAGAAAACGAATCAGCAAAAACAAAAAATTCCAGTGAGGTGGTGAAGACGGCCGGAAAATTGAAGCAGACGAAAACTAGCACTAGCGGAGGAGAAAAGGGTTTACCGCCGCCGCCGCCGGCATCTGAGCAGGCAGTGTATTATGTACGCAATAGAGCGGATAAAGAAGCTGATAAGAATAAGAGAAAATCATATTTACCTTATAGGAAAGAGCTTATAGGATTTTTTGCTATTGGTTTGAGTAGAAGTTATCGTCCATTCTAACAACATGCAAATGCTTTTAGCATAGATTGTCAGAGTTTTTTTTTTCCATTAAAAAGATTTTGACAACTCCTCTCTATCAAAATGTTGGATTATGAGATTCAGTTTTTTTTTAAAAAAAAATTAAAACTATAATTTGGGATATGAAAAATTTAAGTATTCTGAAAATTATATTAATATATTTTTTTTAAAATATTACTCTTTATGTCTCAATTTATGTGACACATTTCATTTTTCCAAGTCAATGACTGAGAATTTGCTCACAAAATCTTTAATTTTTTTAATTTATATATTTGTGAACTAGCCAGATGGGGGGAGGGATAAAACACTCCATAACAAAGACGACTATGTACCCAAGGAGCCTTGAACCTGAAACCTCTTGGTTAAAGATGAAAGAGTACTTACCAATCCACCACAATTCTTGTTAGTAAAACAGATGGAGTATAAGTTACTCTCTCCCCGTTGCTTTTTTACTTGTTACTTGCACTTAGGGATGACAATGGGGCGGGGCGGGATGGGTTTAAGGCTATGTGGGGGGGGACGGGTTTAAGGTTGTGCGGGGAGAGTTGAAGTGGGCTTTTTAAAATTAATGTGGGGTGGGTTGTAGGTATATGTGATTTTATGTGGGTTCAAATTTAATTTTAAGTTTTTCCATGTTATAAGAGTGATAAAGCATTATTTATTAAGATAATTTCTATAAATCTACTAAAATATTCAAGATAGTAAATACAAATGGTTCAATAAAAAAAATATATTTTCTTACATGTTTTCCAATTGATCTCTAAAAAATAATTTTTTAATTCACTATCCTATTAAATTAATACAACTTAATGAAAAAAGAATTTATTTTCAAACTTAACTAGAAAAACAAAATATTAAAAAAGTTATGCGGGACGGGTTGAAAATGAAAAAAGTTATTATGCGGAGCGGATTAAAAATTTTGTGGGTTAAGCTCAACCCGCCCCACTCCCACCCCACACCGCCCCATAGCCATCCCTACAGTTGCACTAATATTTTAAGATAAATTTTTCATTTTATTGATATGAAAAAGATTATAATTTTAGTATTTTGTCTAGTTTTTGACTATCTAATTTTTTATTTTAAAATATTTTTATTAATATAATCTAATTTAGTTTTGAAAGTTAGTCAAATTAATTTACTTAAATTGCAAAATATACCATATAAATTAAAATGAAGAAAATAAATAGAACAATTAATAAAGAGCCTTAAAATATATGGCAAAAAATATACATCTTTTAATTTTAAAAAATGGCTAGAAATATTAAAACTGTTAATAACTAAGGAACCTAAAATATATAGTAAGAAGTATTCGGAGAAATAAGAAATTAAGGAATGCTAAAATGTATTGTAAGAGAAATAGAAAAATTATATGGTAAGAGTATTAGAAAACTTAATAATTAAGTAGTCCTAAAATATATGGTAAGAAAGTATTTAAGAAAATTAATAATTAAGTAGTCCTAAAATATATGATAAGAAGTATTGAGAAAATTAATAACTAAATAGTCCTAAAACATATGGTAAGAAGTTTTAAAAGAACTTAATACAGTAAAACTTCTCTAAATTAATAGAGGCGGGATCATGATATATTATTATTTTATAGAGCTATTATTTAATCGATAAATTAATATTTATTAATTTAAAGAGTGTTCGACACCGAAAAAATTGTCCAGAGATGGAATCTCAAAAAATTTGAAAGAACCAATTTGTGAAAACGTCATTCATGAACTTGAGTTCATGATTAATGATTTCAGTTTTCGCAATAAAATGGACGTTAATAACCTATTGGATAGGTGAAAATGATACATGTTCAGAGGTTTGGAGTTTAGAACAAATTGTAGATATATATCATTGGAAACACTATGTTGATGATAAAGTTGAAGATGATACAATACATTAGGAACCAGTTACGCGTAAGAAAACATTTGCGTCTAGAACTCTTCAAAAAAAATTGGTGCAATTAGAAAAGACAACACCGTAACTTTTGGATGCAATAAGAAAAAATTTACCATCTATCAAAATAATTTGAAAATTAAGTATTTAATGTTGAGGGTAAAACAAGGAAAAAATTATTGTTTTTTCTTGATATCTCAAAAGTAACAAGTAAAAATGAAAATCTATTTTAGGAATAAGTGACAAATAAAAGTAAATAGAGGGAGTACTTCTTACCATTTTGAGACTCCTTAATTATTAGTTCTGTCAAAACTTCTAACCATATATTTTTGAACTCCTTAATTATTAATTCTCTTAAACCAAACCAATAGCAAAAAATCCTATAAGCTCATTCCTATAAGGTAAATATGATTTTCTCTTATTCTTATCAGCTTCTTTATCCGCTCTATTTCGTACATAATACAATGCTTACTGAGAAGCAGCCGCCGGTAAACCCTTCTCTCCTCCGCTGGTTTTCGTCTGCTTCAATTTTCCGGCCGTCTTCACCACCTCACTGGAATTTTTTGATTTTGTTTTTCTTAAGAGAAATACAAAACTGTCCTCTTACTTGCCTTCACTATTACTCCGCCGTAACAGATCTCGGATCCTCGGCCATCGCTTCGATACAAATCCTGTAGATTTACTCTTCTTGCATTTTCTTGGTGATGGCTCGCTTATCTTCGGCTTCCACATACAGTAAGTCCCGGCAGGTATCGTCTCCAATTCCTCTGCCTCCGATGATGCCGTTGATTCACTTTTTTCTAGAAACAACTTCTTCAACGGAATCAAAATTGATTTATCAACATCCTTCAAATCCGAATCGCTTAGCAATAGATCACGGTTGAGAAGAGGGAAAATTGGCTGCTGGAATTTAGTCTCACCGTCATAGATGAATTCCGCGATTGAGTTATCCGGTTTCTCAGAGACTAAAGAGAATTCGAAATCTTCTTCGCCGCCATTCAAGCTATCGTTCTCCTCTGTTGGAATTGAAATCAAGAAAGTCAGTGAAGAGGAGAAAGAAGCTAAGAAAGCTCAAGTTCTGACTACTGGAAAACTTCTCAATCAAACGAAATTCAGAGACAATATTGGGTCTATATCTCAGCTGGTCCAAATGCAAAACTTTCAACCAAAAGTTAATGTCTCAGCCCAACAACAAATGAAGGCCCAAAATTCAATTCCAGACAGCCTTATTTGAGAGATGATTTGGGCAAATAAATGAGGACAAATGGATGAAAATTAGGCAAAAAATATACAGATTCCTATGTAACGGATTTGTGCATTTCTCGTACGAAATAGTACACACAGCTGTATATTTTTGTAGTGTAGTGATAGCCAATTAGAATTCATACACGTAGAGGAGTTTTTTTGTTTTCTTCTTCTAGATATTTTGTAAATATACATGAATGAAAGGCAAGAAAAAGTTTTCCTATTCTAGTCTCTGAATTTCCACATGGTATCAGAGCAAATCTGAGATCCTCTTTCTCTGTTAGCTTTTCTTCTTTTCCATTTTCTCACTATTCTCCTTTTTTTACTATCCAACAATGGTGACAGGAACTGTAGTGACTCCTGAAAACACTCAAACAACTGGAAATACCTCAAACCCTCTATCAGATCACACTCATCCTTTCTTTCTTCATGCTTCTGATTCCCCAGGAATGAACCTTGTCAACTCAACCTTCAATGGAAAGGGATATGGGGGATGGAAGAGGTCAATCTTGATAGCCCTTTCAGCAAAAAATAAAATTGGGTTCATTGATGGTACTCAAAAGGAACTAGCTCCTACTTCAGCTGATTTCAAACTATGGAGCAGGTGCAATGACATGGTGTTGTCATGGTTGCTCAACTCTCTCTCAAAGGAGATAGCTGACAGTGTCATCTACTCCAAAACAGCCAAAGATCTCTGGCAGGAACTTGAGGACAGGTTTGGGCAAAGTAATGGTGCTCAACTCTATCACCTACAAAAGGAGTTGAGTGATTTAGTGCAGGGATCAAATGATATTGCTGGGTATTTCACGAAAATCAAGAGGTTGTGGGATGAGCTTGATGCTCTGAGCACTTCTATCAACTGCACATGTGACTGCCAGTGTGGTGGAAAAGCAAAAATGGGTAAGTCTCTTCAAGATGAAAGATCGATTCAGTTTCTAATGGGTTTAAATGATGTCTATGCAGCTGGGAAAAGCAATATTCTGATGCTCTCACCATTACCCTCTGTGAATCATGCTTACTCACTCTTAATGCAAGATGAGAAATAGAGGGAAGTGTATATGAGCTCACACTATCCAGGGAACTCTACTTCCTTCTTGGCCACTAATCAGATCACTCTTGGTCAGAAGTCTGGATATTATGAAGCCAAACAGAAGAAAACCAATTTGGTGTGCTCAAACTGTAAGAAACCTGGGCATTCTGTGGATAAATGCTATAGGATAATAGGCTTTCCCAGTGACTTCAAGTTTACCAAAGCAAAGAGATTCGAAGGAAATGTGAAGAGCAATGCTGTCTTCATGGAAGGAACACAAGAACAAAATGGAGCGCATTTTGATGGAGAAAGGCAGGGGAAACATTTCACCAAAGATCAATGCTCACAACTCATTCAGATGCTTCAGAATGTGCAAATGAATCAACCAGAAGAATCACCATGTGATGCAGCAGCTAATGCAGTGACCTGTGCTGGTAATGTTTTCAAATCACCTCATAAATTTGTCCAGTTCAAACACCAAACCTGGATACTAGATTCAGGAGCTACACAACACATGTGTTTTGATTCAAAGATCTTCTTAGAACTTAGAACTCTTGAGTCTCTTATCTTTGTTGATCTTCCTAATTCTTATAAGGTCAAGGTCACTCAATATGGAAGTATCTCTTTGCATCCTAAACTCATCTTAAAGGATGTATTGTTTATTCCTTGTTTCGAATATAACCTCATTTCAGTCTATAAGTTGTGCAAACAATTAAGTTGTTTACTTATTTTTTCTTCTTTTGGTTGTTTTCTGCAGGGCCCTTCAATGAAGAGGCCTCTGGAATTTGGTGAAGTGAGGACAGGTCTATATCTCTTAGAGTCAAGCTTCCAATATCTTAAGAGTTTCGATGGCAGAGCAATTAATTTATCTGAACAAGAGAATTCTAGTTGTCTTTATGTTTCTAGTATTTTTCCCATTCCTATAAAAAGTAGTTCTGATGTAAGGCTATGGCACCTTAGATTAGGGCATATGCCATTTCAATCAATGAAAAATGTTTGTTCAACTCTTGTTTCTCCTCTTCATTTTCATTCTGATTGCAATATCTGTCATTTAGCTAGACAAACAAAATTACCTTTCCAGTCTAGTGAGATTAGTACTAAGAAGATCTTTGAATTGATACACATTGACACTTGGGGTCCCTACAAAACCCCTTCACATGATGGATACAAATATTTTTTAACTATAGTGGATGACTATAGTAGATCAACCTGGACTTATCTTTTGAAAACAAAGGGCAATGCTTTCACTATCCTAAAGTATTTTCTTATGATGATTGAAAGACAGTTTAATATCAAGGTTAAGATGATTAGATCAAATAATGCACTAGAATTGGGTGGAAGCAATCTATCATCTGAATTTTTTGCATCACAAGGAATCATTCATCAAACTTCGTGTACTCACACTCCACAGCAAAATGGTGTTGTGGAAAGAAAGCACAGACATCTGTTAGAGGTATCTAGGGCCTTACTTCATCAGTCAAAACTGCCTATTTCTTATTGGACAGAGTGTTTGTTGACCGCAA
Source organism: Solanum gracilifrons (assembly GCA_029582605.1). NCBI lineage: Eukaryota > Viridiplantae > Streptophyta > Magnoliopsida > Solanales > Solanaceae > Solanum > Solanum gracilifrons. The sequence continues at coordinate 7,632 of JAJOOH010003415.1, read as the reverse complement.
CATACTTAATAAATAGGTATCCCTCAAGAATTCTCAAAAACAAGACACCCTATGAGATATTATTTGGAAAGCCCCCTAACTATTCCTCTCTTAGAAGTTTTGGGTGTCTATGTTATGCTGCCACAATTTCACATAACAGGGGAAAGTTTGAGCCTAGATCTATCCCTTGTGTCTTCATAGGTTATCCCTATGGAAAGAAGGGATATAGGGTGCTTGACTTGAAAACTAGAAAAATCATAGTCTCTAGAAATGTCAAGTTTCATGAAAATACATATCCATTTTCTACTGTTTCAACCTCCCAGCCTACATCTTCAACTCCTATATTCGCTAAAGATATTTCCATACTTCAGGATTCCCAACATGACAATGTGAGTGCTTTCCCTAACCTATCACATCCAGAGACATATCTTGCCCCACAACATGTTGATACAAGATCCACACAAGATAATCTGGAGACTGTGACTTTGCCTGACACATTAGAGACAAATACTTCAACCTCCACCATCATCCCAAGAAGGTCGGACAAAACACACAACAGACCTGCATACTTAGAAGAATATGTGTGCAATGATGTTTTTCTAGCAAATTTAACTGAAACCTGTTTTAGTCATCCCGTTGTCCCTAAAAGTTATTCCTTTGCTAGCCTCTCGACCTCAGACCAACAAGTTTTAAACTCTATTTCTAATATCACAGAACCAACTTCCTATGCCCAAGCAGAACTACATCCCGGGTGGAAACTAGCTATGGAGACTGAAATTGCAGCACTAATTGAGAATGAAACCTGGGAAGTAGTAGAATTACCAAAAGGAAGGAAAGCTTTACCATCCAAATGGGTGTATAAGATCAAGCACAACTATGATGGAAGTATAGAAAGGCTAAAAGCACGATTGGTGATTAGAGGAGACATTCAAAAGGAAGGGATTGACTTTAATGAGACATTCTCACCAGTTGTCAAAATGACAACTATCAGGTGCTTGTTGACTATAGCAGTGAAAAAAGGTTGGGGAATTTCACAAATGAATGTGAATAATGCATTTTTACATGGAGAACTTGATGAGGAGATTTTCATGAAGCTTCCAAATGGAATGCAATCAGTCAATCCGCAACATGTATGCAGGCTCAAAAAGTCCTTGTATTGACTTAGACAAGCTTCAAGACAATGGTACTCAAAATTGGCAGAAGCTTTGAATTCAAAAGGGTTTTCTTCATCACTGAATGATTATTCACTTTTCTTCAAAATATCAGGTTCTCATATTTGTATCGTCGCAGTGTATGTTGATGATATTATTCTAACAGGAAACAACAGAGCCGAGATACAACATCTAAAGGAATTCTTGAATTCACAATTCAAGATTAAGGATTTGGGTGATCTACACTATTTTTTAGGTCTTGAAATCGTAAGAGAACCAACAGGTATGATTGTAAGCCAAAGAAAGTTTACTCTAGAACTTTTGAATGAGTTCAATTGTGATCATTTACCTCTTGTGACTTCTCCACTCGATCCTTCTTCCAAACTGGATTTCTCCACTGGTGAGTTGCTCACTGATCCAACTTCATATCGGAGGCTGCTTGGTAAGCTCAACTATCTCACTCACACTAGACCAGATCTCTCATTTGTTGTACATCATCTCAGTCAGTACATGCAGCAACCAAGAGGTCCTCACTTTGCAGCCGCATTAAGAGTATTGCGGTATCTTCGTTCAAATCCAAGCCAAAGGTTATTCATATCTGCTGATCCTTCATTCAAATTACTAGCTTTCTGCGATGCGGATTGGGGGTCTTGCCCCAATTCCCGTAAATCCATCAGTGGATTTTTCATTAGTCTCGAAGGCTCACCAATCTCATGGAAATCGAAAAAACAAGCTTCTGTTTCTCTGTCTTCCGCTGAAGCAGAGTACAGATCCATGAGAAGAGTAGTCTCTGAAATTACTTGGCTTACTCGATTACTCACAGACCTTGGGGCCTCTCCCTCAGTTCCGATTCCCCTTCACTCTGATAGCCAGGCCGCCATTCACATTGCCCGCAATCCAGTTTTTCATGAAAGAACCAAACACGTAGAAATTGATTGCCATTTTGTTAGGCAACAATTTCTCTCGGGGTTGATATCTCTTCAATTTGTACCCTCTTCCTCTCAGCTTGCTGATCTCTTCACCAAACCTTTATCAGGACCCTCTCATCGTTCAATTCTCGGCAAGTTGGGGATCGCTTCACTCCCCTCCAACTTGCGGGGGGATGTTGGAATTGAAATCAAGAAAGTCAGTGAAGAGGAGAAAGAAGCTAAGAAAGCTCAAGTTCTGACTACTGGAAAGCTTCTCAATCAAACAAAATTCAGAGACAATATTGGGTCTATATCTCAGCTGGTCCAAATGCAAAACTTTCAACCAAAAGTTAATGTCTCAGCCCAACAACAAATGATGGCCCAAAATTCAATTCCAGACAGCCTTATTTGAGAGATGATTTGGGCAAATAAATGAGGACAAATGGATGAAAATTAGGCAAAAAATATGCAGATTCCTATGAAACGGATTTGTGCATTTCTCGTACGAAATAGTACACACAGCTGTATATTTTTGTAGTGTAGTGATAGCCAATTAGAATTCATACACGTAGAGGAGTTATTTTGTTTTCTTCTTCTAGATATTTTGTATATATACATGAATGAAAGGCAAGAAAAAGTTTTCCTATTCTAGTCTCTGAATTTCCACATCCTCCGCCTGAAATTCATCGGAGATTTTTGCAGCGATATCTGATAAAAGTCCAAAATTGTTGAAACTGAGGCACAAATATTCATCTTCTCCGACTTTTTTCATTTTTGAGTGAAAGAGAATTGGTTGTGTTTTCATCTGCTCTGCTGCTTGGTTTTATTTATAGGGGTTGTGCAAGTGTACTTTCCTTGATGAAAAAGAGACTGGAATTACACATGTGCTTCTAGAATTTCTGGAGTTTTTAGTATCAACTTGGAAAGTTATTAAATATATTTCTTTCTAAGTTCTTTTGTAGTTACCTTGTTTTATTTTTATATATAATTTACTTGCAAATTAAATAAATTCCCTTTTTTGTTTATAGATTTCCTTCTCTTTTAAACTTTTTTTTTATTTCATGTAATATGATTTTGTATAATTGATCACCAGTTTTTATGTAATATGATTGGTATAAAGGAGTCTTAAAATATATAGTAAAGGAAAAATATATGGCAAGAAATATTAGAACAATTAATAACTAAGAAGCTTTAAAATGTATGGCAAGAAATATTAGAACAATTAATCACTAAGAAGCCTTAAAATATATGACAAGAAATATTAGAACAATGAATAACTAAGGAGCCATAAAATATATGGCAAGGAATATTGGAATAATTAATAATTAAGGAGCTTTAAAATATATGGCAAGAAATATTAGAACAATTTATAACTAAGGAGTCTTAAAATATATGGCTGGAAATATTAGAACAACTAATAACTAAGGAGCCTTAAAATATATGGTAAGACGTATTAGGAGAAATAAGAAAATAAGGAATGCTAAAATATATGGTAAGAGAAATAGAAAAATTATATGGTAAGAGTATTAAAACACTTAATAATTAAGTAGACTTAAAATATATGGTAAGAACTATTTAAGAAAAATAATAACTAAATAGTCCTAAAACATATGGTAAGATGTTTTAAGAGAATTAATAATTAAGGAGTTCAAAAATATATGGTTAGAAGTTTTGACAAAACTAATAATTAAGGAGTCTCAAAATAGATGGTAAGAATTACTCCCTCTATTTACTTTTACTTGTCACTTATTTCTAAAATAGATTTTCATTTTTACTTGTCACTTTTGAGATATCAAGAAAAGACAATAATTTTTTCCTTGTTTTACCCTCAACATTAAATACTTAATTTTCAAATCATTTTTCAAGACATCACTCAATAGGGATAGTTTGGTAAAATACTTATATCAATAATTATTTTCTTAATTGACGTGTCAAGTCAAAGTGTGAAAAGTAAAATTGAATGAAGGGAGTATTAGGAGAATTAATAGTTAAGGAATTAAGAAGTGTTAAAATATATGGTAAAAAGAATAGAAAAATACTTTCTCTATCCCTATTTACATGTCATCTTTACTAAAAATAGATATAGTTTAATATTTATCATGTTACAAAATCAATGCATAAATGACTCTGTTCTTCCTATTTTACCCTTGAAAGTTATTAGCCTAGAAAATATACATTTAACCAATATGGAAAAACTAAGTAAATAATTCATGTCTATTGGTCAAATTAATTAATTCATGTTCATTAATTGAAAACTTGACTTTAAGAAAATACTAAATAAGGGTACAATGGTAGATACGAGACGTATGCTGATGAGAGGAACTTGAATGACCATAATTCCCTCTATGACATATAGGTCTAGAAGATGAAACATGTGAAGTATGTATCAAACTAGAAGAACTATGCCCAATATAATCAGCCTCAACAACTGGTATCGTAGCATGAATGGGTCTGTTAGACTAAGAGTGACAACCTCTCCCTGAGTAACCTTGACTCTTAGGAGGAGCACTACCCAAATGACCTGAATGATGGGCCCTCTTGCCCTCACGCTGCTCAAATCCCTCACATCAAATCATTTCCAACATTTTGGCAGCATTTACCACTTTCTGAAATGAAACACGAGAAACGGTAACCTGAAAAACTCCCATATGAATCAAAATAATCAGACCCTTAACAAACCCTCTCACTCTCTCAGTATCGATGGGAAGTATCATCAAAGTGTGCCTAGCCGAGGTATGAAATTTAACCTCATACTCTGCGATTGACATACCATCTTGCTGCAAACTCTCGAACTCGACCCTCTTGCCCTCCTCTCATCACGTGGAAGAAACTTATCTAGAAATATGATAGTGAAGGTGATCCAGTTGGCCTACAATTAATATAATCCCTCCATCATTGCTTGGTACTGGAACATCGTGTAGTCAATTCCATGAGACTCAACTAATCTAAGGTTATGCAATCTCCCATTACAATTAACTGTAAATTCATATGCATCCTCATTCAAGTCACCCGTATAGGTCGAAGGATTCACTATCCTGAACCTTTCGAACATCTTTTGCTCATAAATGGCCATGGAAGGCCGTTAGCCAAATGTGATGCAACACCTAGCAATACCATATTATCTAATCGAGGAGCTATAATAGCAGCTGACTGAGTCCCTGGAGTCTAAGAACCTGGAGCAACTATCTGATTGGAGTCTAACCTCCAAAACGAGTGTGTGAGCCATCAGAGGTGACACACATAGACAATGTTCCCACTTGATCCATCCCTCATAAGAGTCCTAGCATATGAACCAAGGTATCTTAAAGCATTAAGGTGGTAATAATGAGCCTGAGTTAGTCTATATCCCTCAATATGATCTTGCACATCCAAATTTTGGAAGAGCTATTTGCCACAATATTTGCCATTTCGAGCTTTCTTCTATAGGTTTCTATTTTTTGAGGTCCTTTAAACAATTCCATAAGGGAAATATATGCAGATTTGTTTCTTTTCTTCAGATCAATTAATCTTCCAAAAGAATTTCGTGAGTTAACTAATCTAATATTCCAGAATAGGAGTTTGTCTATCATTTACACATAGATGGTTTTGCTATACTACTCCTTGTGCTTCTGCCCTTACCAACAACTTTGTATATCTTTCCACCCATTAACAATTCTTTTGTATGCCCTGGTGATATATCTCTTTATTTACTTATCTTATTGATATATTTAGTTATGTCATCTTCTTCCTCCTCCTTTTTTTTCTCCCTCTATATTTGGCCCCTACATTTTCTCTTACTGTTCTTAGTCATTTTCCCTACTGGTAAATTTCCCTTGATTGTTGTATGATGAACCTCCCCCCTCTATATCGCTTGTATCTGTATTTAATTGGTCAGATGACTTTTCTTCTTCTTTCTCTCCTACCTTCGTATTCCGTAATTTGTTGTCCATCTCCACCTCATGTTGACTATCTTTCTCAATTTCAATGGCTTGTATTTTATCACTTAGCTTTTCCATCTTGTTGTCTTCTTCATTACTGATTTCTCTTAATTCTGATACTTTTCCCCTTTGTTCTTGTTTGCTGGTACTTTCCCTTATTTCCTTGTTTCTTAACGAATTATTCACTGATATATCCTTTTTTGTGCTTGGTTTACCGAAATTCTCTTCTACCTAGTCTTTGGTTCCCACCACAACTTTTTCCTTTGTGCTTTTCCCAGCCTTGGGCGTTGCTATGGTCATTATATTTTCTTGTTGTTGACTTGGTTCTTTTGTCCCTTCTTCCTCATTAAGTGCATCAAACTTGTTCCCGGTCATCAACAAATCCTCATCACTCACTTTCTCCTTTGGATTCCATATTTGAATCTGTCCTTCCTGTAATGATATCCTCCTATCTTGGCCCCAATCTTGATCCTAGGTTCCTGAAAGTTGTTGTCCGTCGACTTCCCTTTGTCAGCATTCTTCTTCTTTTCTGGCACTGTATTGATCTTTTTGTTGTTATTTTTACTCTTATATTTCTCGGTTTCCTCACCCCCTTCCTCCTTTGGATATAATTTCAGATGTAATACAAAACACTCTTTTTCATTATGCCCTTGTAGTTTGCAGTTTCTGCAATATTTTGGGAGATAATTATATTTGATGGTAATCCATTTAGCCACAATTTCACCTGTCTTTTTCTTGATTCCCACATTGACTCTCTTGGCCGGGAAACTCACCCAAAAGGTATACTTCCACCTTTACCTCGCACAACTTGGTCTCGTTTTGTTTCTAGTAGCCATATCAACTTGTAATGGCTTTCCAACAGCAGTTACCACTGTGAAGATTTTTTCTTTTCCAAGGAAATTTTGAGGCGATATTCATGCAATCGCTATTGATGTTTCTTCCGCTGGGTCAAATAAAGGATCCCATTTAAAGGTCCGCATTGGGTAATATCGGAATGATCTTTCACAATTCGTGGATATCAGACCATCCGTATGAGAATTTCCCAACCACGGCAAATTCCAAATCCCTATTCCGGCTGCAGAATTCAGACTTTTAGGGTTTTGACGGCTAGGATTTTAGAGAGCGTTTTTAAAATTATTGATGTATGACTTGTATTATTAATTATACTAGTATATGTTCCCGCGTGTTGTGCGGATAAATTAATTTCATAAAATATCAAATAGTTTAAATATTTATAAGTCTTTGTCCTTTTAATAATTTTTTATAGAAAATAATATTAATTAATTACTTATTTAAGCTAAGAGCAATTGGAGATAGTATAAACTACTTATTGGTATAAATTAACAAACTGTATTTACATACTTTATTTATAATTTTCTTTTCAACTTATAATCTAAAATTTTAATTATTTTTTAAAATTTAAAACTTCTGTAAAATATATGCATTTATTTGTTATTTTATCCTTGTTTTATAATTTAAAAAAAAAAAAATATTATGAGAATTCATGAATGGTTCTAACTTAATTTTTTATTTTGTATTTAATAATTTATAAATTCAATTTTTTTGGTGCTGATACGTGACCGTTGACAGTTTTTGTCTAAACTATATAATTAAATTGAGAGAAATATATTGAATAAATAAGATCAATTCAAATACTTTATTATTATTATTAATATA